>JAHRHJ020003074.1:0-268369 GCA_019776745.2 Taxus chinensis | reverse complement strand
GTCTACTTTTCCACCCATTTTATGTTGGTGAGTGGACCTCTGTAACTAAAGTAGATAGAATGTGTACTGATTCCCATGTAGAGTGTAGACGAAGACATGTCATGGACTACAATCAAGAGTGGATAAAAACTAAAAATTTGGAGAGCCATGGATTCTAAAGTGAAAAATGAGCATAAAAAGTGATGAGAGTGAACCTAGGAAGAACACATGTGTAGGTGCTAACTGTGTGTAATGTACCTACATGGTTAGTAAAGTAGTGTCGTAGTGGTGTATTTTGGTTGACATTTTCGCTATTGTTTTTATTTTTTTTTCCCCCAATTTTGACTTCGTGTTTTTCTCATATGGTTGAACCTGTAAGGAGACAATGATCAAGTCGTCAAATATGTTATTTACGTCAAGACATGGTGTAAAGTAAGAATGTTTAAAGAACAAAATTGTAAATATCTAGAATAAAGTGTAAATGGAACATGTGCATCGGATCCCATGTTGGAGAAAAGATTGTAGAAGGATATCCTGTAATGTCATGAAGTTTTTGGGCATCTCATCCACCCTGGTTGAAGTTATATGAGGAAATGTGTTGTATCCTCAACCTTTACCTACTTTTAACTGAAATGTGGTGAAGATATCTTGTATTATCTTGGTTTTCTGGTATCCAATGCCACTAAACTATGGAGAAGTGTAGGCACACACCCAATGTAACCCCAAGCTGTAATTACTTCACAAAATTTTCTGAAGGACAACCATGTCCTAATTTAGGCCCCGTGTGTAATTAGTTCTTAGAATGGTCTGACCACTCGCTATGTAGGAACCGTTGTAAATAGGTTTTGTGTTCGTTAACCCCCTCGAATTATTCCTCCCTCTTTGGGGGTACACACGACGTCAATAAAGGTGATACGCGGCCCCAAAAGAGGACCAACCATAACTCTGACCTTAGAACTCTACCCTTTAAAAAAAAGAAGGGGAAGGACAAAAATTGTAGATACCAAACCCACACCAATGATATGGCTAGCCCAGAAATGTTATTTTGAAAACACAATCATGTAGATAAGACAAGTCTAAAATACCAAACCAATGTAAAACTACTCAAAACATAAGTGTAAACCATTAAAAATAACAAGTAGACTACACTAGTGGATTTCAAACATTGGACAAATCATTCACAATGCCACAGACACTCAAAGGCACCATGCCACAAACATAGACAAGTGTGTACCAAGAGAAATGTGTCAAAATCCCTAGATAATGGAAACAACATAGACAAGTTAAACCATAAGTAGTCAGGAATCAGTAACCCTGCAAAAAAAAATTCTACACAGGGAACACTTGTTACCATGTTAGAGTGATAACAAATATTCAAAGCTAAAGGAGAAAGTGTAAAATATGCTAAGTACATGAAACAATAGCACCTAGATAATATGAATGTGGATTCCCCCCTGCAACCGGTATAGGAAGGGTAAAGGAAAACATCCATGTCACTCAAAATACTAATATTTTTGATCACCCAGACAAAGGCATGATGTTGCAGTGTGTATGATATGACATAAAGAAAGTAATCTACAAAAATGGGGTTTTTTTTGGGTTTAAAAAAAAAAAAAAAAAAAAAAAAATAGATGAGCGATGAAAACACTATTAAGAAAGATTAAATCGCCTTAATGACAATGTAGTATATATGGATGGATGGAATGAACGAAAGATGGAATGATGGGAACAATATGCCCCCCGAGTGATGATGTGTATACAATGAGGTTCATTTTATTTTCCCCCCCAGCAGATGAAGAAATGAACCGTAACGAGATTGCTTCATCGGGAATGGTCGAGTAGTGGTTGGTTTGTGTCTAAGTGGCACTGTGATTAATGTATTTGTAGTGGAGATGATATTGAACATATGGAAGAAGGTGCCGTGAACCCTATAGCTGAAGCATATAATCCTGACGTGTTGAATGGAAGATGATGAAATTTATCCCTAAGCGTAATCACATAGAAGACTAGATGAGATTATAGATATGGAGAGATGTGTGTGGACGCCTATAGCCAAAGAGTAAACCATGACTTGTTGAATGTAGAGTTGGGGGGATTTATCCCTACATTACATTCACTATAATATGAGTGGATGGGGATGACAGATATTGAAAAGATGTGTGTGGACCTTATATCCTAAGCCGTAACCATGCCTTGAAGTGAATGTTGAGTGATGAGTTTCGGGCCCCCCCCTTAAGTTGTATATTCATTACGATCAAGAAGGGAGTGGTGATATAACCTAAGGTGTCTACCACTACAACATGATAAGAATTGGGTGTGATTTATCCTACAACGTATAACCTACACTATGATAGAATGGGGGTGGCGAGTAAACCTGCAGGCTTATACCACTACAATATCTAGAACGGGGGTGGTGATTTATCCTAAGCATTACACTATGATATATAGAATGGTAAGTGGAACCAAATGAATGTAGCCTAAAGCCCTATACCACACAAATACGATCGATGGGTGACATTTAACCTAAAGTGCATGTCACTAATGCAGAAATTTTCATATGAAGAAAATGTCGCATGATGAAATGTAAGTTCCATTGATTGGTAACCCTCAGGCAATCGAGTATGGACCGAGGAAATAAGTGCAGGTTCATATGGGGGTTTAATTAGTGGTCAGTGCGTAGAAAAAAATGTAGTGTAAATGACCAATGGCTGAAGAGGTATTGGAATGTTGTAAATGGGGCAATCCAATGTCGATGTGTAATGGTTTCATTGGATATGTAAGGTTATAGAGATGGAATATGCAATGATGCTAAGTAGAACTAGAACCATGTGTAATGGAATTAGTGTAGCTGTAGATGTATAAGATGTATGAATGTGTCCCCATGGGATTACAAATGTAGGGAACTAAATATTTAATGTAGTAATGTAGAAAATGAATTGGAATGATGAGAGATAGAAACTAAGTCCCTGTGTACTGGGAGCTAGTGTGTATGTACGAATAGAGAGGATATAGGTATGTAGATGATGTATAACGGTGATAAGGTGTAGACATAATATTTATGATGATATGTAAAGATATACCCATAGAAACCTAATTTATTTTTTAAATATAGAATTTGTAGTGATGGAATGTAAAAATAGCCCCATTGAATACTATGGACTTATGTAGAGAAAAATGTAGGCCTATGTTATAATGTAATGGTAGAAATAAATGTAGGATGCATGGTGTAAATCTCTACACAATGTAGGAGGAAGACTGGAATATGTAGTGGCCTTATGGGCAGTGTGTGGGGTTCAGTGTAATGATAATCCCTCACAGTCTAGTATGAACGAAGCCACAAAAGTGTGGCACGGGTAACGAGGGTGTATGACGTGTGGTAAGTATGCTATCAGAGAATGAAAAGATGAGAGATGCAGCTATGCTAATACAATGAATGTGGGATTGTGTAATTGCTATGCCCCACAATGTATGTGACGCGAATCATGTAGAGTCATTGAGAATATTTTCATCCTCATGGTCAAAGTTATATAGATAAGCATTGGTGACTTGGTAAGCAATAGTGTCTGGTTGATCATCCAAGGAGCTATGAAGGTGTATATTGCACATGCCCATAGCATATTTTTTTTCAGTAAATGGGGGATGTGGGAAATTTTGATTGTACCATCGAGTGTAGTTATGTGAGTAGCTAAGAAAATAACTATTGTAGATGAGGACATGACCAAATGGAATAGGTAATGAGATGTCGATGTGACTAGGGTCTAATGTGATACCAATGTAATTAATCCAAGAATACCCTAATGTGAGTGGAGAAGAACAAGGGGTATGCAAAAAATAGACTAGAAGATGAAAAACACAAAAAACATAAGTGGTAGTGATAGTGATAAATCCTTAGTATAGATGAGGAGCATGAGTAGAAGGTGTAAGGTCACCAAAAGTAAAAACAAGATGAGCGAGGCCAATAGGGGAAAATATGGTGACATCATAGGTAGGATCGAATGGGACATTTTCCCAATATGAACCATTTATAAAAAGTGTACATGTAAAATGGGTATGGACTAATGGTAGAGACAAAGAGGAGATGATATTTTGTGGGGATGATATAGGTGGCTGATGTGAAATAATAACTATAGAGGGAGGTGACGAAGAAGGGATAGCATCTAGTAACCAAATAGCACCCTCAAGCGGGGATAAATGAGTTTGATCATCCACAGGATGAGGTTCATCATTAGTATCAATGTGGGAGATAGGGAGACTAGTGTTGGGATCATGAACATAATATTGGAATGGGTCATGATCATGAAAGATAGTATACTCAATGCATTCATGTAAGAAATTGACGCAATGGTGTAACATAGAAGAAACATCTTGTATGACATGAAGCCATGGCATTCCTAGCAAGTAATTGTAGGATACTAGAAAATAAATGACAAAGAAAATAGTAGAGAGATTCTTAGGGCCGACAGTAAGAGGTAGAACATGACCAAGACATGGATGAATAGTACCATTGTAAGCATGAAGGGAAATATAAGAAGGGCTAATGTCACAAGTAGACAAACCTAAAGCTTGGACAAAGGACATAGGGCATAGATTAAGCTCAGCACCATTATAAATAAGAGTTTGTTTGACACCAACATTATAAATTCAAGACATAATATAAAGTGGTCCATCATTGTCAAAGGGATGAATGTCAGCAGAAGGATTGGCTTTGAATGCTATATGTTGTGAAAAGGCATCATAAAATTTGTTATACATGGAATTCGGATGTATGTCAATAGAAACATGGGTGGTAGCAAAAAGGTGTCAGAAATGATGAATAAAATCAGGATGGGTAAATAGATAGTCCTTGATAGAGATACTCATGATGCTTAAATGCAAAATCAAAACCATAAAAGTTGTTATGAAGAAAGTTAGGTTCACCAAAATGATTTAAAACATTAAGAGGTAAGGGTATTAATGTTAATATAATTGGAGGACTAAAAAACTCTAGTAAATGGACTAAAACAATATGGACAAATGTAAATAATTAATCAAAGTGCAATGAAACCCTAAGTATGCAAGGGAAGAATAAAATATGAATTAGCGTATTAAAGGTGACAGTCACATAGTGTCGTAGGTCTAAGAGTAGAATCTGGAAGTGGAGATGATCACTCAAGAACCCTAAAAAGACCAGATCTGGAAGATCTAAAATGATTGGGGTGCCTAGGAGTGTATTGGGGTGCCACTGGGCACCCTGGTCTATAATCTAGGTGCTCTGATCTTCGTAAGTGTTCAAAAAATGATTTTGGTATGGTCATAAGCTGGTCTAAAACTTTGCCTATCTGTTACACTTGGTTCTTCCGAATGAGCTAACAAAAAAAATGACCTAAAATACACGAGGAAGTATTAAAACCTAAGAAAAATAAAAGATGCAAATGAATGGGTTGAACTAACCTCAGCCGCACAACTATTGGTCTTATCACTGAGCATTGCACTACATTTCAGACCCGGATGTAGTTTTGGTGTGTGTGTGCATGTCATGTCATAGGTGCTCTTGTGCTAGTCGCACTTTGTGAAGTAGCGAGCAATAGTAGCTATAGAAATGTAAGTAGAATGTGTGCATGGAATAGAATATAATCCCTCCCTCTATGTATTGTGTGTGATGAAAATCTCCTAGCCTTGATGCATGACACTATGTGGATGAAAGTGATGCAACTCTAGATGGAGTGATAGTAGTACGTGATGTTAAGACCCTTACTATGGTCTTATAACTTTATATTTATAGGGATATCAAGATTAATTTCATAATTAATCCTGACAAGGCCAATTGGGAAAAGGATAAGGATGAAAAATGGCTAAAAAAGGCCCCAAAAAGAAGTGGGAAAGGATAAGCATAGATCGGGGCACCGAGGGTGGGACTAAAGCCTCCCAACGTGCCCTAGTACAAGCTGGGGCACCCTGATTTTGGGTTAGAATGATGTGGTACTTTTGAAATGGGTGGATAAGTGGTGGAAAATACAGGGGAATGATGAAATAAAATATAAAATAAATATGGCCAAAATATGGGATTAATTAGTACTTTATACACTTGAGAAATTTCTAAATAGTAGTATAAGACTGGGCTAAATAATGTCTAAAGTACATAAGTTTGTGTCAACATATGGTTAGTATGGTGTGTGATGCCACATAATGTTGTTTTTGTTGTTGTTTTTACCCACATTTTAATTCTTTGTTTTTCATACGGTCATACTTGCAAGGATAAAACAATCAAGTAGTCAAATATGTATGTATGTGTAAAACTGCAATGTAAAAGACACATGTAAAGGTGTGTAAATGTAAAATACACAAGTGAAAAATGTAAATGGAACATGTGCACCTGATCCATGTCCAAAAAGAGAGTGTAGAAGGATATCCTGTACTGCCGGGGTTTTTTGGGCAATCCAATGCCATAGGATGAAGCAGTGCAGGGAGGAATTCTGATGTATCCTCTAGCCAGTAACTACTTCCCTGGATGAGTGTGAAGAGATCTCTATACATCTTTGTTTTTTGGGTGATCTGAAGCCACTGGCCAAATAAGTGTAGAGAGGAATTTTGTTGTACCCTCTAACATGTAACTTCTTCCTATAATGTTAAGGAAAACCATGTTCTAGAAAATTTTTTGTGTACAGGGTTCATAGACTAGTCTGAACCCCCTCATTATATGTAAACCACAATGCCAAGGGAGGAAAGTGCACTGAACTAAACTGATGTAAATGTGTTGTGTAGTATATACAACCCCATATGATTTCCCCCTCTTTTGGGGCACATGTGATGTTTTTGATAGGAGAATGTGGCCTCAAAAGAAGATCAAGTGCATGAACTCAGCAACCAAGGTGCACACAAACAAGTAGGATAGCTAAAAACATGTGTTAGTAAGAACAAGCATGCATTTATCAGACAATCTGTTATCTATGTAAATAGTGTGTAAGCTACCAAGAAAAGTAATGTAAACATGCAAGAAGACAAGTAACCCATAAAAAGTGGGATGAAAACATGGGACATCACTCATGATGTCACAAAACACGAAAAGGAAATTGTGGCCGCATAAAAAAAAACAAGTGTGCACACCAAACAAAGGGAAAGGCATGCAAACAAGATAAAACAATAGGCAAACAATGTAACAAACATGTATGGAAGAAAATATCCCTGCATAACAAATTTTGCACATGAAGCACCCGTTAGCATATTAGAAAGATAACCAGTATGTAAAAAGTGCATATAACCAAGTAGTGTAAAGTGCTATGGATGAAATGAAGCAATAACACCTAGAAGAGACGAATGTGGATACCCCCAATGACTACTGTAGGAAGGGTAGATATAGGCGAGAATCCATGTTGCGTGTAGGATACCCGTATCTTCAAGCACAACTAAAAAAATATGTGAATGCGCATGTGTGCATGATATATATAAATGAAATACAAGTAACCTAACTAGCATGTATAATAAAGTGGCCATGAACAAGAAAAAGTAAGCAAGAGTAGAAGTGCAACCATAGATATGTAATACAATGTGAACGAGTGAAATGGAATGGAATGGAATGCAATGATGTTAATAAGATAGGAAAAATGTACCCCTGAGAAGATGAATGGATGATGTATGTAGATGAGGCTCATTTGGTATATAAGACTTCCTTGATCCAGTCAAATAATGAACCTATAGAATAAGATTACATCATCAGGAAATGCTTTGAAGTGTGTGTTATGTCTAACGTGTAGATGATGAGCATGAATCATCGACCATGAGTGAGTGAATGATGTGAGGTTGAAATTATGTAGAGTGTGAGACCTTATCAGCAGTCGAGTATGACATCATGGAACTAGAGTGAATGTCATAGAGTGACGTGACGTATACTAAGGCGTAGTATCAAGCTATATAAGATTGCTTTGAAATAGGGAATGGTGATGTAAGCCTAAAGCGTATACCATAATAAAATGATAGAGTAGGTGAGCATTTAGACTATATCTAATGACACTATCCTAGAAATGTCGGAAGAATGACATGTCTGATGCCGGAAGGTATGAGGTTTAATGTAAGGTCCATTTTATTTATAACATCATCTAGGCAGATCATCGTATGTTAGGAACGAAGAACTAAAGTGCATCATATGGTATTAGAGTACATTACGTAAGCAGATAATGTGAGGGTGATCATATAAAAATCCATTGACGAGCATATGATGTATAGGAATGTCCTATAGCATATTGTTCATCAATGATAGGATGGTAATGTGGACAACCATGTGTAGGGATATATTTACTCCATAGTTTGAACTTTTAGGACTTAATTTGATTCTCTTCATGATTGAGTAGCATGTGGATTTTAGAGGTAAGTATGAGCAATCAGGTATGATGAATATTTCTTTCAATACGATTGCTCCAAAACAGGCCACTGGATGTGTAATTAAATCAAGAATTTGGATTTAATAAATCATCACATGAAATATTCACAAACTGCATTTTGCAAATATGTGAAATAATGTGTGGTGTCTACAATATCTCTTCCATATTTGATGTTGTAAATGTGTATTCAATGATCATTTTTCAGGAAAGTATACACACCAATTACACAAAGATAATGTCATTATAGTGAGTAAAATATTCGACTGCTACACATTATCAATGAAGATGCATATCTTAGGACAATGGTTGTACCTAAGAATTGAACATGAGATATGAGTAGATGCTATGTTAATGTATGAATAACATGCTTAGAATATCATGTAGTATTATGCATTATTACTGCTAGAATGGGGGGTTTGTATTGGATGATTCTAACCACACTCAGTGTGTAATATGATGGATTTACATACCTTGTCATACCCACCTCTCGACATTTCCATTCGACACTAGTAAGTGTAAGCAAGAGACTTTTATGATATGGTATGTATGATGTATCTATATAGGTGTGTGTGTTGGTGAAAGTGTAGTGTGTGTGTGTACTGATTTCACACGATACACCACATGATTACATTGCGATACTTATTAAAATTATTTGCTAGATTCATTTACCTGTGAATACAAACACGACCACAAAAGGGATATCACACAATATTTTTCAGTGGACTGCTTAGTGTATGCTAGATTCAGGTACTATTTTGTTACTTTCTAATAAGATAAACATTAAATCAATCACAAATTTTATATACAACATACTTAATGTAAGAACAAATATGTAACCAATAATGTCCTACTATAGTTGATATGATGTAGGTATCTCACTGCATTCAAATAAAATAAACTAATATATTGAAATCTCATATAAAATATTAGGTTAAAATGAGATCATGAGAACCTATCCGGATGAAGAGGAGATGCACGAAAACCGTGCCCTTGGGATAAAGGTTCAGGGTCAAGCTTACAAGAAAATCCCAAAAAAAAAACATTGGGTAAAAGTGGTGAATCAGGTTTCTTTTATAGGTAGGTTGGCAAGATCACACTAAATCCTTTTCCCTTTCATCACATGGTAATTGACGTTGATCTCTTTGAAGATGAGAGAAGCAAACGTGATGAAGGATCAGAACAAACAACGTCCAAATCACATATAAATGGACCACATGAAACCAATATATCATTTCAAGGTGAAAGGATTGGTGCATCCCTCAGAGATATTTGCAGTGGATCCTGAACAGGACAAATTGGTTGACATTAGTTGGCAATGCTTTGGATTCGTCTCAGATATGTATGTAGTCACAGTATGGAGGGTCAATTCAAGCCAGGAGTTGATCTCCTTGGATGAATTATACATGTGGGTGACGACAAACATTTGATGTAGGAGAGACATGGTCATCCGTTGAAAAGTAGACAAGCTGAAACTACATTTTGATAACTATGATGATGAGATACAGATCTAAAGGTACTTACTAGTGTTTACACCCTCTCCCTCTGCATAGATAAATTTAATAGTTGATCATTGCAAATGAGACATTCAATGTTGAAAAGCATGCATACTTAGGAATGTTAGCATCGTGTAAGGTTTTATCAACCTCACAAATGAGTGTATATGGCTATTGATTTAAATAGAGTAAATACTAGATGTGAAATAGTAATCTGGTGCATCGATATAAACTAACTTGATAACATCAACTTATTAGGAAAATGACTTGAATAATTCTTCCAACCTCTCAAACAAGGTTATTGAAATGTATATATATAATAAATGATAATGGTACTGACATACGGTTTAGGGTTGACCGGCGTGTCCAGTTAAGGCAGGAAATCCTAGGTTTGCTAAAATTAACAGATCTTGGCAATCATTTTGGCCAGCTTTATCCATTCTCGTGGATCAAAATAAAATGTTGTGCTTAGATAAGTGGGAATGTGGTTAGAGGGAGAATAGGCATGTGATTTTAGGGTTAAACTAAGTCTTAGTTAATTAAGGTAGGTAGGACTAAGTCTTAGTTAGTTCTGGTGAGTGATGATTGAGTCCTAGTAAAAGGGAAACATGCTAAGAATAGGTTCATGATGAGTATGTCTAGGTGAGGTGTCCTGAGGTGGTGTAGGTGGAAATTAGTTTTAATTAAGGTAATTAAATAATGAATATTGTGAGCATGGGTATTAATTTAATTGTGAATTAATATAATTAAATTAGGTGATATACATGTGGGGTAAGGGAAATGTTGACCCAAATTTTGTGTCTACATTTTGCCCCTTTTTGTCACGTAGCTTGTATTGGTAAGCGATGCTGAAAAAAATAGGAAGTGGTTGCCCCATGTGTGGGTGAAGGTGATTCCCCTCAAACCAGGCAATGATGAGGTATAATATGGAATTGGTGAGTGGTTTGATAAATGTTTAGTTGGTGAAAGTGAAGGTAGGTACTATGGGAAGGGTAGTGGTTCAACTCGGGTAATGGGTGAAGGGTTGGGTCTCTTCGAAATCGTGGTCATGGGTAATGGCAATCAAATGCACACACACGTATAGATTGCAACATGATACCAATTATTTAAGAGCTTGCAAACATCTACATTATCCAAGGTTCGATAGGTTTATCCAAACAAGGGTTAAGTTGATTCAAGGTATCCAAGGTATAGGATATGATATAAAACACAACATAGGTCAAGTATAGGAACGTTTAGGTATGTTACCAGTACACCAAAGGTTTGGGTCAGGATAAACATACATATGATATAATAGGCAAGGTATGGTTATTAGGCTAAAACAATATAGATATAGGCATACATAAATTGGTATAACGATACCATTAGGGTTCATTCCTTAAGATATCTTTGAAAGTGGATCTAAAGGTAAAATACATGGTAAATATTTTATAGAATATATAGTTTCATTATTTGTTATACTATTTTTTTCTGAACTAAATCAAATATAAAACCCAATGTTGTGTATGCACCTGCACATATAGGAAAGATAATTATTGTTAATTGAACTGCAAAAAGTAGACTTGATTGGATGGTATATCTAAACCCAATTTAGCATATATTGTTGACTACGTGACAACAATTTGCAAGTTCAAAATCATAACCTTGCTAGTTTTTGGTCAAATCTTTTTACCTTTAGGAAAATAGTCCTTCTCAATCAATGTAAAATAAAATCATTAATTACACTATAAAGCCGGGAGATTTGGGAGAAAATCTTCCCTAAAGATGTGAGTTATTTAACTCCAATAGCAAATCTCTACCAAGCGTTTGTAGGGAGCCTCCGAATTCTTGTTAATTTAGAATCAACATAAGTTCAATTTTCTCGCACATAACAATACTCTCATTGTATGGACGTCGATAAAATATTTAAATAGACAACTGCTTAAGCCTTTTGGCCAAGAAGTCTTTGTTCTTTCATTCCAATCAAAAAAGTAGTTCATGCAAAGATCCGTTCCATTAAACCTATGAATCTAATTCATCTTCCAAGCATATGAGCTGGCCACATTTCCCGAGGAAGATGTGATCAATGAGAATGTTTGTTTCTTTATTTTTGCACTTTTTCTTTTGATGGCTATTCTGATAAAAATACACTTCTCTGTACAATGGCCTTTGTATGCCTGTAAGTTTCTTGTTTTTTAGTTATAATAGATATGGGCAATTCCCATTTATGCAAGGTGGTCACAACTTTTATACAAGTATTTATGCAAGTTTTTCCCCTTATGCAAGCATAATTAGGATTCCTGCAAGTGAATAAATATTTATGCATAGTTGTGTTTCCATTTCTGCAAGTAAGACTTTAAATTTTTTCATTGTAATTTTTTTAGTAAGTTTGATATGTCACTTAAAGGACTTGTTTTCCAGATACATTTACCTTAATGCAACAACCTTTACAAACCAACCATGGATATGACATTAGTATGGCGAATAATCAAACATAGGTAACAACATCACAAGGTATAGAGTACATAAGGTCAATGGTCACACCAAGTAGGTGTCAGGTTCAGTGAAAATAGGTCATGGTAGTGGGTAAGGCCAAGGTATAGGTAAAATAACAAATCCCAAGATACAACTAAGGAAATATAAGGGTAGTTTGGGCTTGTAGGTATGGTTCCATAGGTGTCTGTACTGATACAAAGGTGTGTGAGCTCATGTAATGGTTGTAGGTAAAAGGAATATTAGCAAGGGCAAATAGCTATAAGGGTATGACCGATGTCAGTTATAGGGTGACCGACGTGGCGGTTGGCTAGGGCACAAATATGACCGACATCAGTCAGGTCGGATTTGGGTTTATAAAATAAAAATTTCATATTTTACGAGAATCATTAAATTGTGTTGTGACTTTTGAGAAAATGATAGAGCCATTTGACCTTTTTGCACATACCTTTTTGAGAGAGAAGGACAAGGCATTGTACCTGGTTGAGGTGGAGATTACGAGTTGGTGACAGGAGCTAGTAGACGGGTCCACGAGAGCGGTGTGGTCGATTGTGATTGGTTGGAGGTGAGGGGTGGATTTTGGCATGGTAGAGGTAGGAGAGGGCTTCGAGTGGGCCATCCGGTACAGTGGTCAGACGTACCACCATGCCATTTACGGGAACCGAGATGAGGTAAGATTAGATCTCATTTGACGCTTGTTAGTTGAAATAATTTGTAGAAATTGGTTTAATGGTAGAAATGGTTTTGGGTAAGAATTAAATTTGAATTTGGAAGTAAAATTGATGAAATAGGGAAGGGTAGGAAGTCTAATGTGGGTTAAATAAGGGGTAGGGGGAAAGCTAGTGGAGGTTTGGGTAGGATAGGGTAGTTTGATAGGTTAATATGGTCAAATTTTTGAAAAAATGGGGGAGGGTTTTGTGGGTTTGGTCGGCACGACAGTGACCGACGTCGGTCAAGGGTAGCCGACGTCGGTCAACCATAGCCGACATCGGTCAAATAGTAGGTGACCGATGCCAGTCATGATGGACCGATTCCAGTCACAAGTGACCGATGCCGGTTAGCTTTTGAGGAAAAATGGTCGATACAGGGTTATGGTGGGAGTTAAAGAGAAAGCGAGGTAGTGAGGTATAAATGTAAGTGTGTTGAGAATAGGTAGGGTAAAAGGTATATATGATACGAGTTGAGGGGTGTGAAAGTGGGATGGGGGAAAGGGGTAGGTCGTTAGGGTTGTGGGGAAATAAATAATAAGAATTTCAGGAATAGGTTAGTCAGGTAAGTGATATGTTAGGTATGGTCAAGATTTAATAATGGTGTGGTTGTGTTGGGTGTAGGCTAGGGACCAGTTGTGCAAATGAGAGACAAAGTACCGCCTCTGTTATTAGTGGTACGAGGGAGTGTGATGGTAGAGGAGTGGTGGTCACCATTACATATGTTGGCCTTATTGGGGTTAGACGATACATGCACATAGTTTGGGATTTGAGTTTGATGGTCGCACTCATCGACATATGGGATTCAATGACCAACACATTTCATCTGCTCGACGAGTGAGATCATAGTCACCCTAGAGGACATGTACAGGATCTTGAGATTACCAATAGTAGGGAAACATGTTTATTCTATTTCTTCAGAGGCATCAGAGGAGGTGATGTTGACGATGCTTGGAGAGGGGATGATAGAGATGAGGTTCCATAATGCATGAGCCTGAGCTATGGAGATATGTACATGGCCCATCCTAAGGAGATGAGGTTAGTGGTCTTGATGATGGAGGCAGTGTGTTGTTTTTTGCAGTGCCAGATGCAGAGGGTGGGAGATTCCCATGGGTGCTGATGGGGGTTCTCCATGACATGATGGAGGATATGACTAGTTTTTCTTGGGCACCAGCATACTTAGTGTAATTATACAGGGAGTTATGGGCCTATGGGCGGTTGTGGAGGTTCATTTTGTGTTGCACCTTTCTTCTCCACTACTAGGCATATGAGCACATCGTATGTGTGCGTCCAGTTGGTATGCCTCAGCCGGATGCATTCAATGTGGGCTTGGTTTGATTTGGGTATAGGCATTGGGTTCCTGTTATTGGAGAGCGCAAGGCTACCAGGGCTACTCATGATGTGGAATATTATAGGTGGGTGCTTGGAGGGGTTATCTGGAGTGGACATCATTTGGAGGCCATATGTTGGCTTCTTTCCATACATGTAGATGACGGTGGAGTTGGATGAGTTACAACTACTGAGGTGGATAGAGGGGCATCGTGCCAGTGATCAAGAGATGATACCTATTGATAGGGTCAGGTGGTAGTTTGGGCTGCCCCAGGATGTGCCACCACCATTTCCTCAGTATAGGAGAGATGATGTGGAGAGGCCTATGCCTCTACCACAGCCGACAGTGCCGACAGGGCAGGAGGAGCAGGTAGTGGACCGAAAGATTGATGATGTCAGAGTTACAGATAGATACAGACGGTGGTGGGAAGTCCAGCTATGAGCAGCACCACCTAGGCTAGGGCATCTAGACTTGGCTACCCTTACAGTTCAGAGGAATACTTGATAGGGGTAGGTTGCCACTTTACAGGCCTAAATCACAGTATTATAGGGGCATATGATAGGGTATGAGACACAGGTTTCCACATTATAGGCAACAGGTGGTGGCTTTACATGCCTAGATTACATAGGGACACAGCACAAGGTGGACATGGAGGTATAGGTGACCAGCTTTACAGGCACAAGTAGCAGGTTTACAGGGCAAGTTGGCCACTACACAGGCACATATTATGACCTTACAGGCCCAGGTCACAGACACAGGCAAGCACCTCAGGCTCCAAGGGTAGGGCCCCATGGTACAGGCATTAGTGTGATAGGGTCCCATGGTACAGAGAGGAGGGCATGGTTTATAGGTATAGGGTCTCGAGACCACCAGTAGTAGGGTAAGGGTTCACAGGTTGGGGTTGCGATACCCATGGCACCACTGCACATAATAGTGCTGATGGCTAGATTCAGGGATGCCCTAAATGAGGTCTAGGTACTACCAAGGATCATTTGACTACCGTTGGGATAGACGTCCTCTTCCTATGCAGAGTACAAGGTACAACAAGCCTCGAGTGAGAGGACTAGATCTCGCACACAGTGCAGAGAGTACAGGGGGCCGGTGAGCCCATAGAGATAGGGTTAGGGAGAGGCTAGCTAGCTCACGGAGGCCAGACCCAGCTGCAGGCCAAGAGGCAAGGGCTAGACCCTTAGAGGGTGGAGAGATGGTGGCAGGGCGTTGGGCTAGAGGAGAGGAGGAGGAGACATATGAGACCGACCTGGACATCAGGTGGGGTGATGATTAGTCACCATATATGTTCAGGGTATAGATTTTTGTATATATTTTTGATATATACCGGCCTGCATGCTGAAGATAGCGAGGATGTACATGAGTTTTTTTTGAGATCTTTTGATTGATTATACCGTCCTGCGTGCTGAATATGTATGAGACTGTATATGAGAGTTCAAGATGTATTTTATGTATTCTGTATGGTGAACATTTGTATGGTGCAAAGATTTCATGATGATTTATAGAGCAGATGGTGATATTTATGGTATGGTTTATGCATATGTTGGAAACCAATTCCATTGTTATATGTATATGGTCAGTTTAGGCATGAGGTGGATTTTAGGCATGATGGAGTCAGGTTGATTTAGGCATGATGGAGTTAGTGTAACATTCCAATTTTAAGACTTAGAAACAAGGGAATTTTTTTTTTTTTTTTTTTAATAATGTTCTCTGTTCTAAATAATAAAAATTTAGAACACACACTACCATCCATTCCATCTCATAACAGAAACCATATGCAACTGTAAATGACTCAGTGAGCTACCGATCTCTCATTTCATGACTCGGCATCATATTGATCTCTCATGTTAACTTAGTGATTTGTATACTATGTATACTTGGTTCCTTTACCATTTTTAGGGTATCAAGTGTTCTGTTTAAGAGGCCTATCTGAATATTTGTTACCGATATTCATCTGAAATCCTACTTCTTAAACTAGGTGACATAGGACAACACAACCAGTAACTTGCGATACTTTGGCCAAATATTTTAAACATACTGTTCATGTTTATACTCCTAGATGGCATACTCCTCACATGGAATATGTCCTTCACCAGACTTCATCTGTTATCTAGAATGGTCTTTAATGACTCTTGTCAGTCATCTTGTTCAATTTTTAACCTAATCAAGGTTAGCAACATAGTCTAGTGTGGAGGACTGCTCATGGTGACTGAGGGTACATAGACATACTCAATCGACCTAAGTCAATTGCATGTGTCTAGTTATCCTAAGTCATCGTGAGTTGATCCCAACACTAGTTCATGCCCCTAACTCTACCTAGGGAAGAACTATGATCAAGTCAGAGTTTATGTAGATCTAGATGATTAAACTCTGAAGGGTGTTGCAACATGTCAACTACAACACAATATCCTCATGAAGACCCAAGTCTTCATGAAGGTACTGTACTACAATTGGCATGTGCCAACATCTGACTGAGTTCACCTCATCTGGATGAACATACCATAGAAAGAAGTTAATGATTTATTAATTTTCTTCATTAAGGGTTAATTGCAGTAGTCATACTAAACAAATAGGTTCATTTACCATTAGTGTTACAAGTTAAAAATTACAATTAGAGTGGGTATGCAGATACATCTTCTTCCAACAATTTCATAAGTTATGTTTTTATTCTTTTAACATTCTGATTTATGTTTCACATAACAGATTCAACATACATAACAATGTTGTTATTTACTCACCTACTCAAGCCCTAGCTTACATAAGATCATAGAAAATTCTTTTTATATTAGACTTCAATGGAATGAAGTCTAATCCCATTTAATTTCCTTTCTCTACATTCCTAATCCAGTTAAGGAACTCTTCATGAGAAAGAATTCCATCAACTAATCAAAGGTAACATTCAGATTCATTTCCAATAGATCTTAAAACAGTCTATTATTCTATTAATCATTTCATGGAAGTTGCCTTCCCCTTTTCTTATAAAGGGTTAATGATTATTTAAAGTGAATTAATTGAGTATCCAAACAAAAATGTCAACTTAATAAGTTGCATTTTCACTAGAGAGGGTAGTACATCTAGTACCCCTAATCTCTATCCATTCTATTCCAATCCAAAGAGTAAGCTACTGACTGAAAAGTAGAGAATTACCTAACATTTCCACCCATTGATTACCAAAGGAAATACATCAAATACAACAAATTTCACATATCTTTTATTCATCAAAATATTCATACATTTAATAAGTCCAAACACTTCAGACACTACTAACGTTGAATAACAATACTTGAATCAATTTAAAATAAAACTTTCTTTTCCATTAAGTACATTTCAATAATGAACCATATTTAATCATAAAAAGATCTAGTCTCTTTGATAAAAAAAAATATAAGTTCCTAAATATATTTTCTCCTTTCATCACTTATGAAGTCAATCTGCAAAAATTGCTAGCATGGGTCAGTTCATTGAACTGAGCATGATAAGCACTAAGCATTAAAAAGATGTGCTTTTAGCTAACTATTTCATAAAGAGAACTCTGTTGTTATGAAACAGTTTAAGCATTATAGAAAGACATACCAAAAGGAATTACTAGTCACAATTGAGAGAGAGAGAGAGAGGTAAGGTGATAAACCATATCATAATTAAGAATAGATCAAGATATAAACAACTTCAACTTTCATACTATTGTTTTACATAAAAAGAATTAAAACATTAATCCAGGTAAGTACTATTCCATCAAAATCACAATTTTCCTTTCATATATCATTATACATTATTCACTTCTCAATTAATCCTATTTAACATGGGAAGATAACTATCCCTACTATCTCTTAGGAATAGATCAACATTATATAGAACAATAGTACTTTCATCTCAAAATTTATTTCACCTAATTATATCCTAGAATATGAGATGCCAAGATCAAATCAAAAATAGGAATAGGTTTAGGATGGACCAAACAACATATTTAGAAAAGAGTTTCTAATTTAAGAATCCTTTAACTCAAATTCAGAATTAGAAACCAATCTAAGTTCAAGTTCAGAACTAAATAGTTTCATTAAAGAATGAGATCAACTTAGCATGCAATTGGAACTAAGCACACAATCCCTCAGTGATACATCAATTTCTATGCTAAGGAAAAATAGAAGAATGGAGGGATCTAACAATCAGCTTCAGCTCCTTCAACCTGTTCAAATAATTTTCATCAAATAAAAAGACTTACATAGAATATTTTCAACCAACACAACAATCCTCCTAATTAACCTTTGCTTCATCTTATTGTTCAATCACAACTGGACTTAATTCTACAAACAAGTCCCAGTGAAGGTTCAACAAAACAGACCCACTGGACAGCTCCCATATCAAGAATGAAACAAAATGAAAATCAAAGGAGAGAGATATTGTATATTCAACATTCTAAGCATGATAGAAAAAGAGCACACTATAAACAAGAACATAAATAGGTAAGTCCATTCTCTACTATCCTTTACCGAAATTCCCCAAACAGAGAACAATCAGAGATCAAATAGAATGACTAAAATCCCAAAGAAGGAAAGAAACGATGACCCACAAAAATCATTACCTTTCATCATTCAAGAGAATAGTAAGGATAACATCAAAAACTCACAAGACATCAAGTACTATTTTCCACAGACATGGCGAAGGAAGGAAGGGAATTAATAGAGAAGTAAGTCTTCACAGTCCTTCTACACCCACATGATGAAAAGAAAATATGATCGAATATGATAAAGCTAAGCCTCTAAACACACATTCCTTATACATAGATACCTGGTCCTTCATTAGAAAAAGAACCGAAACAAGTTTGATGGCCCAAGGCCAAGAAAACAGACTAACCCAGTATAACCATTAATGTCCAAATAACTATTCAGACTCACAATTGATAACATCAACTGTAACACAAGTGAGCTTAAACCTAAGATAATTTCCCTTCAAAGCATTAGTTACATCAATTTCAGAGGTTACGCAAGTTCTCAAAAGAATAGAAGATAGAATAACACTTCTTTTAAATTACCCTTTCCTAAGCAATAATTCCTTTCAAAGTGCTAACATGGATAATCATTCCAATACCTCTATTGGTGAACAAAAAAGCTATAGCAAGTCTTTAAAAGATGAAAGCTTCTTTCAAATCCAAATTCAAAATAATGCATCTTCCTCAATAACCACTGGAACAGATGACTAAAATAGGAAGGTTAGAACAAAACCCAGAATCACAACCACAGAGTGATAAAAGAAACATCGGGCACGATCACAAGTTTTGTGCACCCAATCAAACTCAGAATATTATGCTAAACCCAGAGATGCAAAATTCTATTTCCCACAAATATTCATTCAAGCTCAAACAGTAGTCAAGTCTCTCACAAGATTATACTCTGAAGTGTTCTCATAAAGGTGACACAAGATCTCATCAAACAAGTTCCACAAATTTAAGAAATTGAGTTACTCACAAGTTTAACACAGCTCAACAAGAGTTCAAATAGTTACAACTCCATCTCAGGCTCAAACAAAAGTTAAGCATAACTCAGTAATTCAAAACAAGGGAATCAAAACCCAGAACAGATCTTCCATCATAATAGTGAAGTCAAACAGTAAAACACAGTAAATAATACAAGCATCGAAAGAAGAGATCATAACATTTAGCAAAAACCAATTTATCCCCAAGAGCAGAGTTCTTTTAATGAAAACATTTAAGTAAAAAAAACAACTTAATGGGAAGAGCCTATCATGCCTGATAGCACTTCTCCTTCACTGTTTCGCAGGAGATCTCTGAGAAAAACTTCAATAGCTTCTTCCTTTCCACGAATGTCAACAAAAACCTTCAACACTTTCCCATTTCTTTTATAGTTTCCATAGTGTCCATTATAAGTTCAATGCCATGCAAAAATTACAGTCATGCAAGAATCGAACTGGAGGTTTGAAGAGCAGGAACAATCTCATGTAGAGCTCGGTTCGCAAATGAACCAAAAGATCAAAAACAACCAAAACCCCTCATGCACCTTCCTAGGTGGTTTTCACCAAATTCAAAAACATTAAATGCAAAGGACTGTCAGTTCCCTCCATTTTCCATGCCACTGTCGTCATCTCCACTTTTTTAAAAGACTACATTAAAATTTACATGCAACTAAATTCGGTGGAGATGCTAACTCACCTTTCCCCAACGTTTTCCAATGCCCATGCCAAAGTTGGCGGTAGGAAAGGATAAGAATGAATTAAATATCATTTAATTACCTTGAAACCGATGCCACTGACCACCCAATGTCCATGTGTTCCATAGGCCCCCTCTAGGTTAGCCACATTTTAAGTTAGGTTAACATTAGTTTAGGAAATCAACATAGGTCCATAGGTAGGTCTCAAGCTCAAGTCACAACATCTTAATTTCAAAATATCAAAGAGACATAGGTTAGACTTAGTTCTAGGACATAGTCACTTAGCATTAAACATATAGTTAAAATAGGTTATCATTCAAAGCAAGTATTGCAATCAATTAAACTAAGAACCAACCATGACATCAATATTCAACATACTGCAGGGTCTGAAGACTTTATTAATTCTCTAGCACAATTTGAATCTAGTAATCAACTAATCTAGTAGACTTGGTCATTATGATCACAAAATTATGAATTAAAAGCATACCTTGGATCAATCGAATTGATCCAAGGTAATGTTGTTCTGAAGGAAGAGTTTTATAAAAACTGAAACCAAATCTCAAATCAAGCAATGAACTAATTCTGCATAAGGAGGTGGGTTGCTTTGATTAAATATAGTAAAACATGACATAATGAACCTATACAAAGGATGAATTATTTTCTACTGCAAACATGATTTCCATAGTCACAAGAGTACACCGTCTTAAGACCAAATCACATGTCAACATTTGTATCTTCTAAAGTAGAAGTCATCTTAGGTACCTGTCATGCTAGAGGCGTTACATACCTCCCTCCTAAAAAGCATCATCGTCCCGATGATTAACTTAGTCAATAAATTCAATCAAGAATATAATCAAATTATAGTTCTTTCATTCCTAAGTTCATAACAGAACCAGATTTGAGAAATTCAAATTTTCATAATTATTCAGCATTAAAATAGTTGTTTCAGTACTAAACAATTTAGTATCTGCCCAAAACTGGAAGGGTTTATTGACATACTCAGAATAAAATCTTCAAGTTTTTATCAATCAACAGAATCAGTTCTGTTCAAACAAATATGGAAAAGTAATTTTCATATCTTCGAGGTTTTCCCAGGTTGCACTTTCTTCATTAAACTGGTCCCACTGGACCTTACATTGACTTATTTGGTGATTTCTTAAGTGTAACTGACGAGTTTCCAGCACTCGGATGGGTTTAACCATGATTATTCCTGGGTCTTAGACCTACAAGGAATTCCAATTTAACACATGTGATAAATCTGAAACATATTTCTTAAGTAAAGAAATATGGAAAACATCATGCATTCGTGATAAAGCAGGAGGTAAAGCTAAATGATAAGCTACAGGGTTGATTATTTCAACAATTTCAAAGGGTCCCACATAACGAGGTGATAACTTGGCAGCCTTGCCAAAATTTATAGAACTCTTTTTTGGTTTAACCCAAAAAAGACCTTCTCACCAAGTTCAAATTTCTTGTCAACCCTTTTTAAGTCTGCATAACTTTTTTTCCTATTTGCTGCTTCCTTCAAACGTTCACAAATCATTTTAACTTGTTGTTCCATTTCAGTAAGGATTTTAGGTCCAATTACCTCTCTGTCCTCTATGCTATCCCAACTAACTGGAGTTCTGCATTTCCTTCCGTATAATGCCTCGAAAGGTGCCATTTTCAGAGAGGCGTGATACATGTTGTTATAAGAAAATTCAACTAATGGAAGGTACTCTTCCCATTTATACTGCTGATCCATGCAATACATTCATAACATATCTTCCAAAACTTGGTTAACTCTTTCAGTCTGCCCATCCATTTCTGAATGGTATGCGGAACTAAAATTCAGTTTAGTCCCTAAGGCTGCATTGAGTGTTTGCCAAAATCTAGATGTCATTCTTGGATCTCTATCCGATATGATCAATTCAGGTACTCCATGCAATCTGAAAATTTCATGCACAAATATTTTTGCTAAAACAGGTGAATCATCCTTAAGATTACCAACAATAAAATGTGCTACCTTTGTTAGTTTATCCACCACAACTAAAATAACATCATGTTTATTTCTTGACATTGGAAACCCTTGAACAAAATCCATGCTAATTACTTTCCATTTATATTGCATTATGTTGTGAGGGTACAGTAAACTAGCTGGATGCATATGTTCAGCTTTAACATGCTGACATTCTAAGTAGTGTGTCACAAAATCAATCACGTCCTTTTTCATCCCTTTCCAGAAATATTGTTGTTTTATATCAGCAAGAATTTTCGTAATGTCGAGATGTCCAAAAAAAGGTGAATTATGAAATTTAGTTAACAATTTATTTCTTAATTCATTTAACAAAGGTATATATACTCTATTTTCAAACCTCAAGATTCCTTCATCATCAAAGTGAAAACCTTTATATCTCACATCATTTGGATCTACAGCAAGTGTTGTTTTTACTTGCTGAAAATAAGAATCCAATTCCATAACACTTTTTACTTCATCCTTAAACTGAGTTCTCAACGTTATAAGAGCATAAATATGTTTCCTACAACTTAGTGCATCTGCCACTCTATTTTCCTTTCCTTTAATATAACTTATGTTGAAATCATATTGAGATAGAAATTCTAACCATCTTCGTTGTCTTGCATTCAGATTTGGCTGAGTGAAAATATACTTCAGCCCAAGATGATCAATTTTTAATTCAAAAGGTCTACCAAGAAGATAATGCCTCCATACTTGAAGTGCATGAACAATGGAAGCAAGCTCTAGGTCATGTGGAGCATAGTTCAGTTCATGTAACTTGAGTTTTCTACTCTCATAAGCTATAACATGCTCATTTTGCAACAAAATACCTCTGAGACCTTCCCCAGATGCATTTGTTACTACAGTAAAGTCTCCATTAGGATCAAGTACAACCAAAATAGGTGCAGATGTTAACTGATCCTTTAGAGTCTTAAATGCAGATTCACATTTTTCATTCCACACAAATTTCTTATCTTTCTTCTGCAACAAAGTTATTGGTGCAACAACCTTCAAAAGTCTTTAACAAACTTCCTATAGTAACTAGAAAGACCCATGAAGCTTCTAACTTCATGTACATTCTTAGGTGCAGGCCACTCAGTTATTGCAACAATTTTTGAGGGATTTATAATTATTCCATCCTTGCTTATGACATGTCCCAAATAGTGCACTTCTGTCTCATAGAAGGAACATTTGGACAACTTACCATACAACCTTCTCTTTCTTAATATTTCTAGAACTATTTTCAAATGCTCATGATGCTCATCAATGCTTTTAGAATATATGAGAATATCATCCAAGAATACAAGCACAAATTTTTCCAAGTATTCTTGAAAAATATTATTCATTAAATTCATAAAAGTTGTAGGTGCATTCGTCAAACCAAATGGTAAAACTGTGAATTCATAATGTCCATACCTTGTTCTAAAAGTTGTTTTATGAATATCTTCATCCTTGATTCTTAACTGATGATATCCAGATCAAAGATCTATCTTAGAATACACTGATGCACCACGCATATGATCAAACAGATCATCAATTCTAGGAAGTGGATTTTTTTTATTGTTGCTTTGTTTAACATCCTATAATCAATGCATAATTTAAGTGTTCCATATTTCTTTTTCACAAAAATTACCAGTGCTCCCCAAGGTGAGACACTTGGTCTTATCAAACCTTTAGTCAACAGTTCTTGTAACTGTGCCTTAAGCTCTACCAGTTCAATGGTAGTCATTTGATATGGTTCCTTGGAAATAGGTTTCATTCCCAGCTTGATTTCAATTGTGAAATCAAACTCCCTTTTGGGTGAAAGACTGGGTAACTCTCTAAGAAACACATCACTGAAATTTTGTAATAATGAGTATCTATCCAAGAAGTCATTACTTTCATCGGTCGTATTAGAAATTTTTACTACATACAAAGTGCAACCTTTGTTTTTGGCCTTTTTAAGTTGCATAGCTGACAATTTCCTAACTGAAATCTCATGTTTTATCCCCTGAATGTCTATTGTTTTCTGTAGGTCATCAAGACAACTAATATGTTTTTCAAAACAATCAACCTTTGCCTTATGTTCAGCTAGCTAGTTAACACCTATGATTACATCATAAGACCCCAAAGGAGCAACATAAAGATCAACTTCAGTGGAAAAACTAGGCAAGTCAAGGACTGCTCCAAAAAGACACATACTAATTGTGTGGACAACATTATTTCCATAATGTACAGTCCATGATTTATCCATTTTTCCAGCTTTTCTTTTTTAATTTTGAAGTTAATTTAGTATAAATAAAGCATTCAGTAGCTCCCATATCAAAAAGTATAGTTACAGGTATACCAAATAACTTACCTGACACTTCTATAGGTGTAACTTGCTTTTTAGCTTGTTTGTCAGCTACCGCAACATGTATCTTATGCTGCTGATTGCAGTCATCCTTCCTCAAAGGACACTGATTTGCATAATGATCCTTGCCACAATTGTAGCAGCCTCCTACAGGTCCTTTCTTAGGCTCAAATTTATTTCCAGCCTTAAATTTATCATTCTGACCCCCATAGGACTTATTCCATTATTTTTGTTCTTGAAAAATTTGTTTCATACATTAGAAACAGGTTTATTTATTGTAGTTTTCTTGTTATTATCAGCAACAAATTTTTTTTTCATACAAAATTTTTTCCATGGTCCCTTTTTGGGTGCAAGGGATGAAGAATAATTTGGAACTTTCTTTCTGATTTCTTCCTTATGGGAAGAGATCGCTTTCAATTTCTTCTCCTACCTTATGGATTTTTCAACAACCCCTTCCATAGTGGTTGGGCTATGAACATCCACTTCACCACCTATAATGAGGATTTAACCCCATAATGAATTTTCAACAACCCCTTCCATAGTATCATGAACTTCTCGTCAGTTTGATACTGAGGTATGTACTTAAGGAGATTAGTAAATCTCTCCCAGTACTCTGTTACAGTTAACTTTCCTTGAGCTAAGTTCTGAAATTCAGTCATTTTCTGATCATAGTAAAGTTGTGGCAGCCATCATTGCCTAAAATAATTTTTAAATTGATCCCAAGTGATGTTTTTTCATCAATGTTTAACTCAGCCTTACGGCTGTCCCACCAAGAAGATGCCTCATGGGAAATTTGATAAGCTCCCCATATTTACTTTTGTTTCCTCATAGAAGTTCCTTATTGCAAAGTACTTCTCCATTTCACTGAGCCAGTTCTCAGCTCCATCTCCTAGTGTAGTGCCATCAAACTTGGGTGGACTTATCCTTTTTATGTCATTAGTGAGTTCAGCTGCCAATCTTGCCTTTTTATTCTCAGGCTGATTGGGTACATTTGCATTAGCATTGGCTACATTATTGTTATCAATGCCCAAATTCCCAATATTGGCATTGTCCACAGGAGGTGGCTGATTGTTATTACCAACATCTTCTTCCTCCTCCTCATTTCCCATTACTTGTTATTCAAGTACATCTAAATGATCTCTTATGTCCAACAACGAATCAAGGATCTCATCAATTTTTTGGGAAGTAGTTACTTCTCCACCTGGTGGTGGGTTGTTTGCAGCATTTCCTCTTGTTCTAACCATTTTCTGTTAACAAGAAAATTTAAGTTTTATTAGATTATGGACACAATAGGTCCAAGAGCTACAACCTTCAGCTCTGATACCAAGATGTAACATTCCCATTTTAAGACTTTAGAAAAAGGGAATTTTTTTTTGAATAATGTTCTCTGTTATAAATAATCATAATTTAGAACACACATTCCAAAGCCAATCAATCTCATAACAGAAACCATATGCAGTTGTAAATGACTCGGTGAGCTACCGATCTCTCATTTCATGACTCAGTATCATACCAATCTCTCATGTTAACTTAATGATTTGTATACTATGTATAATTGGTTCCTTTACCCTTTTTGGGGTATCAAGTGTTCTGTTTAAGAGGCCTATCTAAATATATGTTACCGATATTTATCTGAAATCCCACTGTTTAAACTAGGGGACATAAGACAATGCAACCAGTAGCTTGTGATACTTTGGCCAAAGATTTTAAACATATTGTTCATGTTTATACTCCTAGATGACATACTCATCATACAGAATACATCCTTCACCCCACTTCATCTGTTATCTAGAATGGTCTTTACTGACTCTTGTCAGTCCTCTTGTTCAAGGTTTAACCCTAACCAAGGTTAGCAACATAGTCTAGTGTGGAGGACTTTTCATGGTGACTGAGGGTACATAGACATACTCAATCGACCTAAGTCGATTGCATGTGTCTAGTTATCCTAAGTCATCGTGAGTTGACCTCAACACTAGTTCATGCCACTAACTCTACCTAGGGCGGAACTATGATCAAGTCAGAGTTTATGTAGATCTAGATGATTAAACTCTGAAGGGTGTTGCAACATGTCAATTGCAACCCAATATCCTCATGAAGACCCAAGTCTTCACGAAGGTACTGTACTCTGTAGTTTGCATGTGCCAACATTCTGACTGAGTTCACCTCATCTAGATGAACATACCTTAGAAATAAGTTAATGATTTATTAAATTTATTATTGTTAGTTAAGGGTTAATTATAGTAGCCCTACTGAACAACTAGGTTCATTAACCATTAGGGTTACAAGTTAAAAAATTCAATTAGAGTGGGCATGGAGATACATTTTCTTCCAACAATTTCATAAGTTATGTTTTTATTCCCTTAAATTCTAAGTTATGTTTCACATAACAGATTCAACATACATAACAATGTTGTTACTTAATCACCTACTCAAGCACTAGATTACATAAGATCATAGAAAATTCTTTTTATATTAGACTTCCATGGAATGAAGTCTAATTTTAATTTCCGTTCTCTACATTCCTAATTCAATTAAGGAACTCTTCATGAGATAGCACACCATCAACTAATCAAAGATATTTTTCTGATTTATTTTCAAGAGATCTTAAGACAATCTATTGATCATTTCATGGAATTTTCCTTCCCCTTTTCTTATAAAGGGTTAATGATTATTTAAAGTGAATTATTTGAGTATCCAAACAAAAATGTCAACTTAATAAGTTGAATTTTCACTAGATAGGGTAGTACATCTAGTACCCCTAATCTCTATCCATTCTATTCTAATCCAAAGAGTAAGCTACTGACTGAAAAGTAGAGAATTACCCAACATTTCCACCCATTGATTGCCAAAGGAAATAAATTGTTGATCAGAGAACAATTAATAGAACT
The DNA here is from genome assembly GCA_019776745.2 of Taxus chinensis. Classification (NCBI taxonomy): domain Eukaryota; kingdom Viridiplantae; phylum Streptophyta; class Pinopsida; order Cupressales; family Taxaceae; genus Taxus; species Taxus chinensis. The sequence goes on along the minus strand of JAHRHJ020003074.1, from coordinate 240,648 downwards.
CACACATGAATTCCATATGGGAGAGAAGGCTAGGTTCAAGGGCACGAAGGGACAGGAAGAACCCGTGCGCAGAGGTATAGATTCAACATTTAGGACTTAGCTGATTTTGAGTATGAATTTTATTTTTAGAGGATGGCTTGTATAATACACAAATGACGCAGAGACGTTCGCACCACACATTATCTATCTTTAGATGATCGGGAAGCCCTTTTGCATGAGGATGAGCTAAGAATAGGATTATCATTTTAGTTAACTATAAGAGGTCTATAGAGAGCACACATGCATGTGTGGCTATACCTATAAACAGCGCATGGCTATTAATAGCATGTAGCCTATTTTTGGAATGGATAAGCGGTGAAGGAAAAGTTCCCACCCTATATATATGTGATGAATTACATAGTGGAAGATAGATATAGATTGTGTGTGTGTGTATGTATGTGTGTGAGTGATAAGTATATAGAGACATGTATGTGATTGGATTAATGTATCAGATCCATGTGTGCATAGCCATAGAATTTTGTATTGTAAGAAGCTTCCGTGATATTGTCTTGATTAATATATGGAAGATATTGGCTGAATCTAAGTGTCATTATTGTGTGTAATTGAGTATCACCTATTCTTGATTAAATCATGATTATTGTTTAGGATTATTCTTGTTTAGATTTGGATCTGTTATGAACTATATGATGATGAATCAATTATGGATATATATATATATATACATATATATTTGTTGCTTCATCATGCTATCATCCTACTACAGCAACCCTAAAGAAGGACCTGGTACCTTTGCGTGCTTCGGGTGAGTACTCAGTCTAGGTTGTGTGATGTGTCAGCACCTTTAGGGTGTTATCTAGTGAATTATAGACTGCATCATTGGTTCCATTTCCAGGACCTCTTATTCAGTTGTTTTCAGGATGGTTTACGATGAAGACAAACCGATTAACTCTAGTAAGCATTGAAGAATGGATACATGACCTAGAGGAAGAATACACACGAAGGTTTAGCACTGGATCTGGATTTAACACACACACTTGGGTGGAACATAATCTATATGATAGTCTATATGAGAGCTTCTTTACCATCTTTCTAGTAGAGCTATACAAATGGCTGATTGCATATGTGTCTAGGCAGAATTAGAGATATCACACGCTTGTTTGGACGCAGGAAGAATTTCAAACTCTTTATGATACTGACCTGATATGGACTTGTGTTGTGGATACTTGGTTTCATGGTGTTCTAAACAACAATATTCTGGAGTATTGAATTCGACATATTATTTCCCAGAGGTAGCTGAATTCCAATTTTTACGGTATCCTAAGGGAACATATTTACAAGGTATTCCGATGGAAATCAAGATCTTGATGGTAACTCTGAATTTGGAAAAAAAAACCTATGGCTAGCTTAACCCCACCATGCATGGCGGAAAGAACAGGATTGGTGAAATATGGCGTAATTAGTGGTAGAAAGTAAGAGGGAAGAAATGTGGATGAAGTATAATGAGACAAGTGAGAGGGAGATAGAAAAGTAATGTGATGTTGCAGAGTGGATGGAGTTGTGGAGAGATATGGCTCGTCAAGGATTTGAAGCTCACGTAGAATACATGGAGCCAGAGCATCGGGAACTCCCCCATATGGGAAATCATGATAGGGAACCCTCCTCATCCTCACACGGAAGCACGCCAATAGAGACGACCTGGGCCATGGGTGCGCATTTGAACCTACCTGGTAACCTTGCCCTTGTGCTTGGTTTTCTAGTATCTAGTAGGAAAGAAAATCAACAAGTGAATTTGAGAAATAGGAGAACTGGAGTAAGTCAGAGAGCAAGTAAATCAATGATAGGACAAATGACTTCAATGTTATTTGGAGGAACATTTTCAGGCACATCATCTGCATAGAACTTAAGTGCACAGAATGATGGGTTCACCTCTAGAAGTGGAACTTCTTCATAGACTATAGGGCTTCAGTATAGTACTACTTTCGGAGCACAGGGGAGTACATCTATAGGTCATATTACAGCTACAGGTGGAGGAACATGAGGAATAGGTGGTTCTAGTTCCAATCGATCTAGAGGTTCTGGAGGTAGAGAAAACATAGAGAAGGTTTTGGATCAGGTGAGAAAGTCCCGCAATAACATCAAAATATTTATATGGAGATGTCTCTTCATCTTTCAGAGTATAGAGGCATATAAGATGCTGCTGAACATGTGCACGTGTGAAATTTTGTGGCACGTGAAAGAGATCACAACTTATAGCGCAAGGAAAGTCAATTTGATACCACATTACAGAGACATGCACACAGCTGGTATAGGAAGTTTTATCCTAATTAGACTTGCATAGATTATGCATCACTGAAGGATGTTTTCTTAAAAGAGTTCTATATCTTGGAATTTGAGAAGAAGAGCATAAGCGCGCTTAAATATATTAAGCAAGACACTACTGAGATTGTATGTGCGTATGATGCCCATTTTAAAACACTCTTATCTAATATTTCTTATGATATTCATGCAAGCCAGCATGCACAATGGTTCGTTGGAGGATTGATTACACCATTTAGAAAGGATTTTTCACATAAGAAATACACTAATCTACGTGAAACACTAGAAGAAAATTTGTGTGCTGAGGTAGCTAGGAGCATTGACACTAGCGTTAGTCCATTCTTAGAGGCACACATTATAGCTATGGAAAAGTAGTTAGAGAAACTATAAGAAAATTCAGCCCATGAAACGCGCTCAGTGATTTGGTATATAGATTGCGAAGTAGAAGGTCACACCAAGGATATTTTCCCCCACAGGTCTATACATTCATTGTTGTTAGACTGTGAGATCTGTCACTTAAATCATGATGCTAGTCACTGTCCTTTGTTATAACGTGTGATAAGAAAGAATGTATCTTGCTACTATAAAATATGTCACTCCATGACCCATGATACTCAAGATTGTATATTGATTTGTCAGATCCAGGATGATATAGATATTGGGGTATGACAGACAAGTGTGACAGATAATTCCAAGGGTAAGAATGAGCACTGGGATTGATATCATAATCATATGTGCTATGATAGGAATGATGGGCATTTTGAAGGAGGTCTTGAAAGAGGGCGTGGATATCATAGTGGATATGGAGGATGAGGCCGTGGTATAGGAAGAGGCAAGTTCCCTCATGGAACATGTTATATATGTGGTTCACCTGATCACTATAGGCATGAATGTCCTCATAATATCACCTATTTTTGTGTGGAAAGAATCATATCTATAAGGAGTTCCTGGACTTGTATGAGCATCTAAGTAAGTAGCATAAGAAAGAGAACAACGTCACAGGGATGGTTAGAATCTAGCGCATGGTAGAATATCAATGGATGCCCAATTTAGCACCAGAACCTAAGGCATTAATAGTGAAGATTACTACACGAGATGAAGTGGTGCATGCAAGAGAGTCCTTATACCAGAATCCTACGATCACCAAGGAGGAGGTTTTGCATGCAAGGTACCCAGATCCTGCTCATCAGAAGGAATTCTATCAAGAGACCATGGAGGTCATCAAGAATCTTCAAGGAGAGATACAATTTTTAAAGGAGAAGTCAAGGAAGATGGAGCAGAAGAAAGAAGCAGAAAAATTCCCCTCTGATATTGATGTCATCAGAGAGGAATGTAGGATGTTGCACCAGGAGAATATTATTCCATTATTAGGGAATTGGTTGAAGGGGAATACTCCACGTGTGAGAACTAAGAATGAATGACAGATACTTCATGCAAATCTTCCCCCTGATAGTATTGATTATGAAAAAGAGATCACCTTGAACAATATTGTGGATGGCTGGTTGTTGAGCAATATCTTGATTTATATAGGTGCAAAAGTAAATGTTCTTACATTAGATGCATGGGTAAAAATGGGGAGACCTCCATTGCAGCCATCGTCTAATGTGTTGTTTACGGTGAACAGGACTAAGGCCACTCCCATAGGAGTTATGAAGGATGCATCTATAACAATACAAGGAGCTAAGTTCACTATGGATTTTGAGGTACTAGCACTCGCAGAAGTAGACAAGTTTCTAGCCTTTCTTGGATGCCCTTGGTGTTATGCACACAATGCTGACTTAAGGTTCAATAATGGGTACATCAGTTTTGAGAACGAGGAAAGGGTTGTAATACCTTTAACAGATGGAAATTCCACACCATATGTTGAGCCTCTAAGTGAGGAGGACTTGAAAAAAATCTACATACGTACTATTTGGGACCCAGAGGTAAATGAGCCATCAAAGGAAGGTATTCTTCAGTGGGAAGATTCTCATCTATTAGTGATACTTGTTGGTATCCATTTTGATCTTACACCATTTTTCCCTAATTTTCCTTCACTCTGCATTTTTTGAATGCATTTTCTATATCTTGAATGGATGATCTAAAGGTTTTACCCCATTTGAATGTCATGTTTTGTTTGCAAGATCCATTTGTTATGCCCTATTTTGAAGAAGTCTCCAAGTGTTACCCTGTTCTTTGCCCTAATTTTTCAAATCTGCATGGGCTCTGCCATTTTTTCCATTTTTCTCAATCGTGGAAATTTGAAAATGATCAATTTATACTTGTATGCCTTTGAAAATCCATTCCCATGTTCAAAAAATGCTTGGAAACATGTTTCACTTGGTTATATTTCAAAAAAAATTCCATTCTTAGCAAAAAAAATTGATTTAGGGCATCACTGATAATTTCTATGTTTTTTGATGGTTTGACGGGGGTCTTTTACCCATCAAATTATACCTCAGCATTCAAAAGATACGTGGCATCTTATAATTGGTCGAGGGACAGTGGGAGAATGTTTTAACTTATCACTTTTTGCTTTTTTGGCAAAAGGGAAATTTTGGTCCCATGGCTCCGCTTGATTCTGATTGGTTTTTCTGTGCTTACGTGGCTCCTTTTCATTGGATGGGCATTGTGAATTGTATCATTTTTGGTCTAAGTTGAGAAAATTTTTATTTTTTCCATGGCCCCGCCAAATTGGAAAAATTTTGAGTGGAGAAAATTCCTTTTTTCCCCGAGAGTGTACACGTGTCCAAAATTTAGGCATGGTGAAATGTGCGGACCTTTTTTGTGCTCTAAGGCATTTTGGAAAAAGAGTTAAAATGTAAAGAAAATTCCTAAGACCCATAGCAAATCAGAAGAGGACACGTGTCAAGTTTAAATAATCAAAGGGTAGAATGCATAGATTGGCGGTGCACTTTGAATATTTTTGGCTTTATTTGGTAAAAGGGAGTTAAAGTTGTAAATTGAAGCACTAGACCCACAACAAATTAGAGAGAGGACACGTGTCATGTTCATATCAAAGGTGGGAAGGAAAGCTAGCGAGGACTTAGAAAAAGTATTCCTTTTGGATGAAAGAGAGAAAAGTTGTAGAAAAGCCCGTGTTTCCTCCAGGAAAAATTTCATACTTGGGAAAGACAGCGGAGCTTGTCATTTGGTCATTTTGGGTCAAAAGGGTAAAATTGTTGGAGAAGCAGAAGCACTGCTAAAAGTGAGTTAATGTTTGGTAATTTTTCCTTTTAAAAGGTTAAAAGGGTCAGTGAAGGTCGTTGGAGGAAAATGAGACTGCAAGCCCGCTGAAAAAAGTGAAAAATTTAATGCGGCCCCCGACAAGTGAAAAAGTTAAAGGCTTTTAAAGATCAAAGGCGGAGGTGTGGGCCTTCAGAGGCAAGTTGGAATTTTTTCTTTTTGGAAAAATGGTTTAAGTTCTAAAAAATAAGCGTGCCCCCGCCAAAGTACTTAAGGCCTATTTTTAACAAGCAAGTTGGATCAACAGGTCGCTGGGAGCTTTTGAAACTTTTAACTTTTTTCCTAAAAAGGTTAAAGTTATAAAGGAAAGCATGGCCCCAAAAAGAGATATTTGAAAACTTGCGTGGGAATGTAGGGCTGCCAGGGGAAAAATGAAAACTTTTCCTTTTTTGGAAAAATGAGTTAAAATGGTAAATTGAAGCACAGCCCTGTAGCCAATCAGAGAAGGACACACCACCTTTGAAAAATTTAGAAGGGGAGTGCGGGCCGCCAGTAATTTTTGAAATATTTAATTTTTTGAGGAGTGGGACTAAAGTAAAAAACAAAGTCACAATCCCATAATGAATCATAGAAAGACACGTGGCAAGATCAAAGGTGGAAGTGCGGGCCCATGGAGAAAATATGGAAATTTTTCCTTTTTGGAAAAATGAGTATAAAGTGAAAAATGAAGCGTGGATCCACTGGGACCCACATCAGAAGCTAAAGGCACAAATGTGGAGCTGTGGGGAAAATTTGGAAAATTTTTTTTTTCCAAAAAAGAGGAAAAATAGCATAATCAAGCCGTGATTCTACTGCGACCCACATTGGGACACGTGTCAGGCCCGGAGGGGTAGGGAAAAATATCAAATTTTTCCAATTTTTCCCTGAAAGGTTATAAAATGATTAAAAGGTTCTCCTGGGCCCGTTTCCAATCACATTTTGCCACGTGGCTAGGTCTATTCAAAAGTTGTAAAAGATGGCCCAAGCTCGTTTCGAATCAATTCTTTCCACATGGAGGGCTCAAATTAAAAGTTGAAGGCAAATCAATGGTAACTGTACATTGCATTTGATTTTGCCACCATTGGAGCTCCAGGATGTTTGGAGGTGTGATTTTTGCATCATTATTCATCAAATTTTTGGAAAATTCATGTCGTTTTGGTTTGCAAAGATCAATGGAATCAATTTGGGGTTCAATTTGTAGATCTGAGGTACTTTTGAAGTGGATTTTTGCTCAGGCTCGTGTAAAAACATGAAATATCAGATCCAAAAGTTACAGAGGAAAATTTGGAAAGGGAAAAGATGAAATGATGAAAGGAAGGGGTTTGCATGCACCAAGGATGAAAAACATGCCCCCTATTGAAGTAATGATGCATATTTTTGCAATGATTCACCTTTTTGAGGCACCTGGCAATCCTTCAAACATTTTTTTGTTAAATGTCCCTTTCTGTGAAATCATGATGGAATTTTGTAACAAACTTGATGCTTGGCATATTATTTGCTTGGGAGAGAAGGTTTTTTATGTAAAAAAATGATATATAATGCATATTTGAGAAATGAAAATGGTCAGGAGTTCATTTTCATGAGAAAATTTTGAGAAAAGCTCATCTTCTGAGAAACTTTCTAAGAAACTTTAACTTCCTTCTGTTGTTAGATTTTCATTCATGTTGAGTTGGTTACAAGTGTATAACCATTAACAAGCTATGTGATTGTTTGAATAACTCTCCCCTGCTAATGAATCTGAAGAATTTTGAGTTAATTTTTGTTAAATATCTGGTAATTTTGTGTTTATTTCACTTTCAGAATGTCTGCAAGTAGTTTTTCTTGTTCCTATTGCAATATTGTATCAAAATCTCTTTGAGTCACATAGATCTCAATCCTTGTGATAGTTTAGTGGCATCTACAATTTCATTTTCTAGAAGATATTTTATATGGGAATGAAATAAATAATTTAAAATCACTTTTCTTTCATCTGTTGACAGAGATTGTTTGTAAGCCTCTGGGTATACCTTAGGCATGATTTGTCTTAGATTTTGATGTTTTATTGGGTCTTTTAATTCAAAATTTTGTATTAAAGTCTCAAATATTGTGTGAAAAAGTGCAAATCTGGGCCTCCATTGATGCACACCTTCTGGTTGAAGGAATGTTTTAACTACCTTGAAGATTTCTATTGTTGATAGTTATCCAAATGTTGTTTCCTCAAGGATCTGGCAAAGTCCAATTTGTCTTGTTGATCTCCCACCAAAAAATTATTCAAATAACCAATCCTACCCTGAACTACCCCTGTTTTTCCCTGTATATCCACAAAAGAACAAAATCCATTTGCTAAAGTATGCAGAACATATCAGGATTCCAAATGTCTTTAGTAACCTTAGCCTTGTTTGAAAATATCTCCATAATATGGAAGTGACAACTCGTGAGAGTCAGATTTGGTGTGTTGATCATATTTTCCCAAGGTCTTCCCTATAAAATTTGTGCAAAAGAAGGATTTACTAGCATTATTCAATAACAGAGGTTACAAAATAGGTTCTCTTACCTTGGTTGAAAGGCACAACCTAAAATAGTTAGGATAAGATCAAATATTCTTTAAGGTGTTACCCACTCCTCCAAAGCCTAAGTGCTAGAAAGGTCAGATAAACTACTTCCCCGGCTACAAAACGACACACAATTATTTATCTACCTCTGAGTGTCTTGTTCATTTTTTGATGCTGCTTGGCCTTTGAAGGAGATTAATATCTTAGCATATACCTTGTGTGGGACAGCAACGCGCTGGTGAGTAGTTCACAGGGATAACTTTATGGAATGGGAGGAGATTGGAATCACCTTATCTACTAGGTTTTTAATGAGCAATGTACCTATGCAAATATGCACTTCTAATGGTGATCAACCTATTCAGCAGCACCACATTTAGTAGTGTGAGAGACTCTAGACAACAAGACATGAAGCATTACCACCTTCACTCTGGGTGCATAAGTTACATTCTACTCTACAAGGATGCGCATGTGCCTAGTATGAATATGTAGAACTACATATAGAGAGATTAGCAATTGGCAGGATTTGACTACAGGAATGATCCAGACCTTTGAATACTTCTCGACCAAAAACCCCATTAGAAGAAGCATTAAAGTTTTTCAAGTGCTTAATTATGGGAAATAGTGCAAAAGTGGAAGAGCTTATTCCAGAATTATTCGGTGAGACAGAGTCAGGAGCGTGTTTTAAAGAAGAAGAGGACTCTGTATTACTTGAACATTCTTGCCTCAAAAAGAGAAGGGAAAGATGTTCTACATTGTCGATGACAAGGAAGTTGAAAATTTAGATATTGAGTATTCACAGGGAGTGCTCAAATTTTTAGACAGTCCAGGGAAAGGATACAAGAGCATATCATGAACCGATGAAGATAAAGAAGGTGAAAATTGGAATGAAGACTGAATCTAAAGAGGCCATTATTGGTGACTATTGGTCAGACTTGGAAGTTGCAAAGATAATTGAGTTACTCAGGGATTATCAAAACTTATTCCCTCAAGGGTAAACTTAAAGGCGTGCATGAATCACTTGGGGAGATGGAGATAAATCTTAAGGAAGGTGTGTGCCCAGTTAGGAATAGACCTTATAGAATGAATCTCAATTTGTGAGAAAAAGTAAAGGAAGAAATTGACAAGATGTTGAACTCTAGGGATCATTTGACCCTTGGATGAGTCTCAATGGGTTAGCCGTATGGTGAGAAGTATTAAAAAGGATGGTATAAAACAAATATATGTCGATTACAAGGAGATGAATGTTTCATGTGTCACAGACCCTTTTCCTACGCCGTTTACTGAGGAAATACTGGAAGGAGTGGAAGGGAACAAAATATATTCATTTATAGATGGGTTCTACGGATATCATGAGGTTAGGATCGCTCAAGAGGATTAGGAAAAGACAACCTTCACGACTGAATGGGGCAGTTTTTCCTATACCGTGATGCCTTTTGGATTGAATAACATGCACCTTGCTTATATCATCACAGATAGTTTTTCAGGAATTCAAGGAATTCATTCACAACTTCTTACAGGTATATCTAGATGATTGGACAATATATGGGCTTGTGAAAGATCATTGTGACAATCTACGCTTAATGTTTAAACGATGTAGGACAATTAAGTATTTCTTTGAACATCAAGAAATGCATCTTTGCTACACCTTTTGGAATACTGTTAGGACATATAATCTGCAAGGAAGGTTTGCTTGTTGATCCAGCTAAGGTTGTAGTCATTTTAGGCCTCGAAGCACCTACCAGTCAAAGTGGGGTGCGTGGATTTTTGGGTCATACAGGGTATTACAGAAAATTCATACAAGGATATGCCAAAGTTTCCACACCCTCTGGAAGGAGTTATTGAATGGAAAAGGTACATTTTATTGGGGAGAACTGCAGCAGCGCGCGTTTGAGACATTAAAGGAGAAACTTACTACCGCACCCATTCTACATTTTCCCTCATGGGTCAAACCATTTCATATACATGTGGACACCTCTGGCATGGCCATTGGTGTGGTGTTGGATCAACCTAGAGAAGGTATTGTAGATCATCCAATTTGTTTTGCTAGTAGGAAGCTGACCCCTGCTAAACAGAATTATACAACAACAGAGCATGAAGCTTTGTCAATGATCTATGCATTGCACAAGTTTCGACAGTAATTTGTTAGCAACACCATTTTTATTCTATACAGACCACATGGCTTTGAAGTACTTGGTAAACAAGACCATCTTACAGGGGCACATATGTAGATGGGTACTCTTATTTCAAGAGTTTGATTTCACAGTTATGGTGAAACTAGGGAAAAGTAATTCTGGACCAGACCACTTTTCTAGAATTCAATCAGGAGAAGAAGCACAGACAATTGAAGAAACCATGTCAGATGCATAGTTATATAGGTTATAATGTGTCACCATCAGAATTAGAGGACATTGTTGTCTTTCTAAGGACTAGTGTTGCACCAGCAAGGATGAAGGCTTTGGAAAAGAAACAACTTGCTATATGCGCGGCACCATTCATGTTGATCAGTGGTGACCTATACAAGTTAGGTAGGGATGAAGTATTGTGTCGTTGTGTATTAGAGCATGAGTGCAAGGATATAATGGAGGAAGCACATGGTGGTATTGCAGGTGGCCACTATGCAGGTGATGTTACTACGCAAAAGATATTACTTCCTGGTTTATGGTGGGAGACATTGTATAAGGATTGTAAAGTGTATTGCAAGGTGTGTGACCATTGTCAACGTCTAGGTAAACCAGGTCAGAGAGATGAGATGCCTTTGAGACCAATTACTAGTGTAGAACCATTTGAGAAATGGGCCATTGACTTTGTAGGACCTATTTCACCAGTCGCGCACAGGACTGGATCACGCTATATCATTACTTGCACAAATTATCTCACAAGGTGGGCAGAAGCAGCACCTACAAAGGACTGTACAATAGCTACAACAACTAGGTTTCTATGGGAGAATGTTCTTACAAGGTATGGATGTCCTTTAAGTTTGACAAGTGATAGGGGCACACATTTTTTGAATGAGACAATCAGGATTCTATTAGATGAGTTTATGGTTGCACACCATAATACTACACCCTATCACCCTCAGGCAAATGGAACTACTGAGGATTTCAACAAGATTTTGAGCCAGACATTGACAAAAATTTGTGATGTTGGAAGAAAATATTGGGATGATAAGGTATCAATTGTTCTTTGGGATTATAGAACAACTTATAAGATATTAAACAAGGCCACACTGTTTCAGTTGGTGTTTAGCAGAAGATGTTCTTCCTATAGAATTCATGTTACCTTATTTGCGCATTGCACATGCTAGAGGTCTAGTTGATGAGAAAACTTTGGAAGAACGGATTGAGAAGATGATTCAGAGAGATGAGTGATGAGCCATAACATGTTGGATTCAAAAGCAAGAAAAGGCAAGGCAGAAAGCATGACATGATAGACACATAAGGGATAAGAAGCTTGAGGTTGGACAAATGGTACTTCTTTATGACTCTAAGTTCTTGCACCATCTAGGGAAGCTTAAGGTACATTGGTTGGGGCCGTATGTCATCACTTACATACTTGAATCAGGTGCTTGTCAGTTAGAAGCACTTGATGGAACACAGCTACCCGGTTACTTTAACGGGAGTAGGTTGAATTCCCTACTATAAATAAGTCTTCTTGGTGTTTGTAATAAGGTAGTATTGCCATTTAGATTAGGTTTCCATTTCTGTATTTCTTTAATGTATTTCCTTCATCGTCACTATGCTTTGTCAATTTAGTTTTTGTTTTTGTGTAATAAGCGTGCTTGCGCGCATGAAGCTAACTACAATATGAAGCATGTTGATGTGCAGAGGACTGCACATACTTTTAGTGTGGGGTGGTTGGTGATATCCAGGTACAAGGCTGTCGAAATTGGAAGCTGAAAGGAATGAGTTGATAAAGGTGCTTTCCAAAATATTGCTTCTCAAGAGTGACCAAGGATGAAGATGAATGAAGGGATAGTATAACGAGTGGTAAGAAGAGGACATGATAACTACCAGAAGATGGCACAGTGACGAGGTACTCAGGCACAAGGGCACATGCTGAAGAGAAGTCTGTGACCAGAAGGTAGGAAGGCACTAGAAGGTTATAGCTGGGGCGCGTAGATGTACCACATGGAAAGAAAAAATTTGGTCAATGAATGAGAGGATATTTGGTAGGTGGAGGAGAAATAAATGCATCAAAATTTGAAAATCTATATAAGGACGGGATGTGAATTCATTTTTACCATTGCAATTAAGAGTATTTGAAAAAGAGCTAAGTACGAAGAGCCGAGTAATCGATTCAAGGTGCGAAGGAGGTGAAACCAAGTGTGAGAAGCAGATCTATGTGTATAAGAAGCTTGTATCCCTGATGAAGAAGGGTTTGAGTGAAGCAGGATGACAGAGAGAGCTAGGGCATGCAATTTCATGATTTCACCTAGGGCACGGTTGAATCGAGCTAGGGTTTGAATCGGCCATTGAAGAGTTGATAGAGGAAAGTATTTACAGATGATTGCAAGGTAAAAATGGCTCCCAAGAAGGTAGCAGCAGTGGGAGAAAAGGAAAGAAGAAGGTGTTTGTCGAGGAGGAAGAGATGACACCCGAAAGTAATTTTTCTGAAATGTAGTATCCAGAGGGCATCATTGTCGGCCAAGAATGGGATTCACACATCAGAAAGAGAAAAGTGAGTGAATATAAATCACAAGAACCTCAGATAACAAGAAGGAACTTGATGCCTTGCTCAATTACAAGGACAAACAAACACATGCACAGAAATGACATGCCAGTTTATGATGATGCAGGAGAGAAGTTACTCAAAAGGACTGGAGTCTACCAATTATATGAGCTTCCATATTTTGGGAAGTATGAGCCCTTGTACCGATGGCTCATGAGCAGAGTGCATGAGGATTTATTTTACTTTGCAGGATGCAAGGGTCAGAATATCATCCGCACTGATCTCCACAGTAACAGGTCTGAAAGCCACGCGAGAAGATATAAAGAATGACTTAGCAGATAAAGCTGCTATCTTGGAGACCCATAAGGAGTTGGGGTACATGAAGGGTCCACACAGGATGGACATTGAAAAATTGAAGAAGTGTCCAGTTGTGCAAAGTAACAGCGCACCTTGTTACCAAGTTAAATGACCAGGAGCGGTGGTCACAAGTAAACACTATGTGGCTGCATGTTGGCAAAGTGCATGTCAAAAGGGAATACTAACATGTAGCTGCATGTAGCTAAGCAATATTGGAGGAAGTGTCTACAATCATTGCAGACTACATTGCATAGATAGAGGGAAAGTGAGAAGCACAGGAGGGAAATCAGCTTTGGAGCTGTTCTGTTATCACTAGTATTTATGGAGATTGGGTACCAGAATGGGCCAAAGGAGAAAATATGGGAATACCCCATGGAAAAAAATCTCCAGCTGAAAGGTTCAACAAATATTTATGCAAATGGTCCATGACTGATGATGTAAAGAAAAGGGCAGAGATGCAGTACGATAGGCTCCGTGTGGCCTTCGAGGAAGAGTGACACATACCAAAGGACTTACCTTTGGTAGTAGGTAAACAAGTTTAGTTTGCTATCTATCAGCATTTCTACATTACATGCGCTTCCCAATGAAGGATGGATCATGGAGCCCTTGGTGCAAACTACCATATGCCTTCACAGCAAGGTATTTTAAGCAGCAGTCCACAAATTCACAGACACAAGAAGACCTGGCCTTCAATGTAGATAAGGTAGACTATGACTACCACACCTTGAGAAAGACATATGTTTATCCAGGCGGAGTGCGTACATCGAATGGCTCATTTCAGAGGTGTTGAGCATAAAGCCCAATGAGTCTAGTTGTTGGAGATATTGGAGCAACATTGGTGTATATTCAGTTGAAGCCCAAGATGGAGAACAACAAGTATGTGGAGAATGAGTTTGCACTCCCAAGGCCACCAAAGGGTAAGCATACCATGGAGAACATACCAGTGCAAAGGCCCACAGAAACCATATAAGTAGAAGATGAAGAAGAGGAGCATGAAGACAGTGGTGGCTTAGAGCATAGAAGAAAGCAACCATCTGACAGAAAGGAAGAAGAGCATGTAACTACTCCACCTAAAGGTAGGATGAACAAGAAGATACAGGGGTAGTATAGGGGGAAAAAATATTTAAGAAAGTGTTCAAACGAACCAGAACACAAGGTGGAACCCCACTGACAGTAATAAATTCACCGCGTCTCTCACCTCATAAGGAGCCTACCGAGCCAAAGAGGAGAAGAAAGTTGAAGTTGGATGAAGAAGTAGAGGAATCTGGAGAGAGAGTGCACGTGCATCTCCTACCCCACATGGGCAAGAAGATGAGCCACAAACCAGGAAGAACAGAACAAAAAGAGACAAAAGATGAAGAGATGAAGGATGGGGAAGATGGAGAGAAGGAAAAATCAGAGGCCACACATGACACTACTTAGGATACAACGCAGACTCCTAACCTTGATGCTACGAGTCCAAAAGGGCCAAGGACAAGGAAGGATGAGGAGGAGAGCATAGTGCACCACTCATGGGGTATGCGGAGGACACAGGAAGATTGTCCGTGCCCACTTCCAGAGCACCATCGTGCACACAAAAGATTTATTTGGCTGGGAGCTTATGGACGAGGACATGGCAACAATGCACACTTGCAAGCAATTATCATGGTCTATGCACACCCAAATGGATAAGCCTGAACTTTGATGTGTACGAGGAGTCATGTGTATCAAGATGGTTGAAGAAGGACCCTCAAGCCAGGCACATAACAGTAAAGCCTACTGTTATGTCAGATGAACAAGTAAGCAATGCCTTGGTGAAGGTATCTACTGAAGTGGCAAGAAGAAACATGGACAAGGCTGCCACAATAAGAGCACTGCATGAGGAGATGAAGACAAAGGATGCTAGAGATAGTGCACTTGACTCAGGAGAAGGACTTAGAGAAGATAAATTACAACACTTTTGTGAGCATGGAGGAGGCTATTGGAGATCATGTGCTCAAAGCACGCCCACATCTGGAGTCCAAGGTACCAGAAGAGTTCCCCTCAGTGATGCACTATGTGAGAAACTTTGGTGGACTTGGTACTAGAGGATGACACCATCCAAATGCCAAAGACCAAAGAATCTTGAGGAAGAGGTGGAAAGGGAAAAGGCTGCAGTAGCGAGAAAATTACATCATATGAAGGCCTACTACGAGCGCTTCAAGAGGAATTAAAGAAGGCTAGTCATGCTTTGAATATATACATAGCCCCAAAGGTGCTAATAAAGGTGAAGACTCTTAAAGAAGACAACTAAGTCTAGAAGGCCATGAAAGATGATACATTGGGCCGCATAGAGAGGTTAACCATTGTAAAGACAAAAGCGCGAGGCCCTGACAGCAGCACAAGAGCCACATAAGGAGCGATTGGATGAGCTTGGAAAACTCATCGCATAGAAAATGGATGTGCTGGAAGGAACACATACCTCAATGTCCAACATTATGTTGGTATTGCAGAATGAAAAGGGAGAAATAACACAAGATGAACTGGAGTCCATTATTGTGGACATACCAGAGAAAGCAGAGAAGGTGCTCATAGATTGGCAGGCCTTGGAGGATGAAATAAAGGAAGAGTATCCAGAGTTGATACTTCAGGATGGGACAGGGGATCCTGACACATAAACTATTCTTTTATTATTCAATTCTTTTTTAGTATTCTTTATTCAACATTCTTTACTTCAGTTTTGGAGATAACCATTTTCGGGGCGACAATAAGATTAGTGTGGGGTAATGTTGATAAGAGAAAACACTTAACAGAACTCACACATGAAGTCCACACGGGAGAGCAGAACAGGTTCAAGGTTGTGAAGGGATAGGAAGAACCCGTGCGCGGAGGTACAAATTCAGCATTCAGGATTTAGCCAATTTTGAGTATAAAGTCTATTTTTAGAAGATGGTGTGCAGATCACACAAACGATGCAGAGACGTGCGTGCACCACGCATTGTCTATCTTTAGAGGATCGGATCGAAGTGTTTTTTCATGAGAGATGAGCTAAGAATAGATTCATCACTTCAGTTAACTGTAAGAGGTCTATAGATAGCACACTTGCATGTGTGGCTATACCTTGTAAATGGCGCGTGGCTATTAATAGCATGCGGCCTATTTTTGGAATAGATAAGCAGTGAAGGGAAAGTCCCCACCCTATATATATGTGATGAACTACATAGTAAGATAGTATAGATATGTGTGTGCATATGTTAGTGAGTGATAAATATACAGAGACGTGCATGTGACTAGATTACTGTATCAGATCCATGCGCGCTATGGCATAGAATTGTCCATATATTGTAAGAAGCTTCTGTAATATTGTCTTGATTAATATATGGAAGATATTGGCTAAATCTAAGTGTCATCATTGTGTGCAATTGAGTGGTGCATGTTCTTGATTTAATCATGATTATTGTTTAGACTTATTATTCTTTAGATCTGGATCTGTTATGCACTGTGTAATGATGTATTAGTTATGGATCCATATATATGTGTTGCTTCATCATGTTATCATCCTGCTACAGCAACCCTAAAGAGGGACCTGGTACCTTTGCACACTTCGGGTGAGCACTCAGTCTAGGTTGAGTGATAAAAATGTGCTTTAAGCTAATTGTTTCATAAAGATAAATCTGTTGTTATGAAACAATTTAATCATTACAGAAAGACATACCAAAAGGAATTACTAGTCACAATTGAGAGAGAAAGGTAAGGTGATAAACCATATCATAATTAAGAATAAATCAATATATAAACAACTTCAACTTTCATACTATTTTTTTATATAAAAATAATTAAAACATTAATCCAGGTAAGTACTATTCCATCAAAATCACAAATTTCCTTTCATATATCATTATACATTATTCACTTCTCAGTTAATCCTATCTAACATGGGAAGATAACTATCCCTACTATCTCTTAGGAATAGATCAGCATTAGATAGAACAATAATACTTTCATCTTAGAATTTATTTCACCTAATTCCATCCAAGAATATGACATGCCTAGATCAAATCAAAAATAAGAATAGGTTTAAGATGGTCCAAAAAACGTATTTAGAAAAGAGTTTCTAATTTAAGAATCCTTTAACTAAAATTCAGAATTAGTAACCAATCTAAGTTCAAGTTCAGCACTAAAAAGTTTTCAATAAAGAATGATATCTACTTACTAAGCACTCAAGCCCTCAGCAATACATCAATTTATATGTTAAGGAAAAATAGAAGAATTGGGGGATCTAACAATCAACTTCATCTCCTTCAACGGTTCAAATAATTTTCATCAAATAAAAAGACTTACCCAAAATATTTTCAACCAACACAACAATCCTCCTAATTAACCTCTGTTTTAGCTTAAATTGGTCTATCACAACTGTACTTAATTCTTGAAGCAAGTCCCAGTGAAGGCACTATGAAACAGACCAATTGGACAACTCCCTCATCAAGATTTAAATAGAAGGAAAAACAAAGGAGAGAGAGAGATTTTATATTCAAATTTCTAAGCATGATTATAGAAATATCACGCTATAAAAAAGAATACAAACATGCAAGTCCATTATCTACAGTCCCTTACTGTAATTCCCTAATCAAAGAACAATTAGATATTGAATTGAATGACTACAGTCCCAAATAAGGGAGGAAAATATGAACCACGAACATCCAATAATTTTTATTTTTCAAAGGGACACTAAAGATAACATAAAAATCTAGAAGACAACAAGTAAAATTTTCCACATACATGGTGGAGCAAGGAAGAGAATTATTAGAAGAGTAATTATTCACAGTCCTTCTACACCCATCTAAGCAACCAAACACACATTCCTTATACAGAGATACCTTTTCCTTCTTTAGTAATAGAACCAAAAACATGTTTGATGGCCCAAGGCCAAGAAACTAAACTAACCTAGTACAATCATTAATGTCCAAAGAACTATTCACACTCACAAGCCAATAACAACAACTGTAACACAATGAGCTTAAACCCAAGATAATTTCCCCTTGAAATCATCAATTACACCAATTTCAGAGGTTACCCAAGATCTCAAAATAATAGAAGATAGAATAAAACTTATTTTAAATTACCCTTTTCCAAGAAATAATTCCATTCAAAGTGCTAACACATATAATCATTCCAATACCTTTATTGGTGAACGAAAAATCTATAGCAAGTCTTTAACAGATGAAATATTCTTTCAAATCCAAATTTAGAACAATACATCTTCCTCAATAACCACTAGAACAGATGACTAAAACAGGAAGGTTATAACAAAACCTAGCATCAAAAACATAGAGTGATAAAATAAACATCAAGAAAGATCACACATTTTGTGCACTCAATCAAACTCAGAAGATTATTCTAAACCTAGAGATGCAAAATTTTATTTCCAACAAATATTCATTCAAAATCAAACATTAGTCGAGTTACTCAACAATTTATACTTTGAAGTGTTCTCAAATAGGTGACACAAGATCTCATCAAACAAGTTCCATGAATTTAAGAAATCAAGTGACTCAAAAGTTTAACACAGCTCAACAAGAGTTCAAACAATTATAAATCCATCTCAGGATCAAATAGAAGTCAAGCATAACTCAATAATCCAAAACAATGGAATCAAAACACAGAACAAATCTTCCATAATAACAGTGAATTCAAATAGTAATCACAATAAATAATAAAAGCATAAAAAACAAAGATCATAACATTTAAAAAAAAACCATTTATCCCTAAGAGTAGAGTTCTTTTAATGAAAACATTTAAGTAAAAGCAAAACAACTTAATGGGAAGAGCTTATCATTCCTAATAACACTTGTCCTTTACTGATTAGCAAGAGATCTCCAAGGAAAAATTCAATTGATTCTTCCATGCCATGAAACGTCAACAGAACCTTCAATACTTTCCCATTCCTTTTATAGTTTCCACAGTGTCCATTATAAGTTCAATTCCATTCAAAAATTATAGTCATGCAAGAACCAAACAAGAGGTTCGAAGAGAAGGAACAATCTCATGCAGAGCTCAGTTCATAAATGAACCAAAGGATCAAAATTAACCATTACCCCTCATGCACCTTCCTAGGTTTTCACCAAATTTAAAAATCATTAATTGCAAAGGAATGTCATTTCCCTCCATTTTCTATGCCACCGCCATCTCCACTTTTGGCGAAGACTACACTCAAATTTGCATGCAATGAAATTCGATGGAGATGCCAACTCAGCTTTCCCCAACTTTTCTAATGTCCATGCCATAATTGGCAGTAAGAAAAGATAAGAATGAATTAAGTCTTATTTAATTACCTTGAAACTAATGCCACTGACCACCTAATGTCCATGTGTTCTACAGGCCCCCTCTAGGTTAGCCACATTTTAAGTTAGGTTAACATTAGTTTAGGAAATCAACATAGGTCTATAGGTGGGTCTCAAGCTCAAGTCACAACATCTTAATTTCAAAAGATCAAGAGACATAGGTTAGACTTAGCTCTAGGACATAGTCACTTAGTGTTAAACATATAGTTAAAATAGGTTACCGTTCAAAGAAATAATCACAATCAATTAAATGAAGAACAAGCCATGACATCAATATTCAACATAGTGTAGCGTCTGAAGATGTCATCAATTCTCTAGCATAGTACGAATTCAACAATTAATTGATCTAACAGACTTGGTCATTACAACCAAAAAATCATGAATTAAAAGCATGCCTTGGATCAATGGAATTGATCCAAGGTAATTTTGTTCTGAAGGAAGATTTTTATACAAAATGAAACTGAATTCATCATTTCAAGTAGCAAACTAATTCCTTCATAAGCAGGTGGGTAGCTCTTATTAAATACAGTAAAACATGACATATTGTACCTGCACAAAGGATGAATTATTTTCTACTTCAAACATGATTTCCAAATTCACAAGAGTACACTGTCTTAAGACCAAATCACCTGTCAACGTTTGTATTTTATAAAGTAGAATTCATCTTAGGTACCTATTATGCTAAAGGCATTACAGTTAGGTCAATTTAAGCATGATGGAGTCAGGTCAGTTTAGGCATGATGGAGTTAGGCCAGTTTAGGCATGATGGAGTTAGTTTTTTTTAGGCATGATGGAGTTAGGTCATTTAGGCATGATGGATTTAGGTCATTTAGGCATGGTGGAGTCTTGTTTTTAATTTTCATTTAATGTCCAAGTTATCAGTAACATGGGAAATAAATGATGAGCTATATGTATGTTATGGTGTATATTTCCAAAATATTTGATTTTATAGAAATGTGAAATGAGTGATTGGATGTTGTTATGATGTGCTAACATGGTGGATATGTATATTTGTATTATTTTCCAAGTGTTGTAGAAAATGGAAACTAAGATAGAATATTAATTGGAAAATGGGGGGAAATAGGTTAGGGTAAAGAGTGGCTGAGCTAACCTCCAAGGGCCCCATGCCCAAGAAGTACTGCCTACATAGCCCCAAGAAAAAGGGGCCTCAGGTTGATGTAGTTATCCCATAAGCTAGGGAAGAATATGATGAATTAGAGGAATAGGTTGGTAGGTTTGAGGAATGATTTAGTCTTAGGTGAGATTGGAAAGATTTTAAAATGTAGGTATCGATGGTCTGGTCATGTATAAGGTTATCAATAAGTAATGAAGACAGTGAATAGTAACAGGTGGTAAAAGAGTCACTTAATTGATAAGAACCCTAATGATTCTAGCATACCCAAGATGGGATTTTGAAAGTAAGACCCTAAAGGTGTTGCATAATGGACTATTCTAAGGGTAAATAAAGTCACCTAATCATGAAAATTTGGAGTTACAGAAAGTCCCTTGAGAAGATAGAACAATAGGGTGAAAAGACAATGAGGTGAAAATAGGTGGTTTAGGGTAACTTAGTGTACGATAGCATGTGTACCGTGAAAGAAACCCATGATAAAAAAAAGGCAAGTCCTCAACAAAAAGTTATCATTTTTTTCTTTTGTTTTTCTTTTTGATAGACTAGTCAATACAGGAAGTCTATATGGGATGTGTATATTATCTCCTTGAGGTCTTCATGAAACTGATCGATGCAAGAAGCTTCTGAATTTTTATTTGTATTTTTGCAATGACTTTTTATAGTTGTCCTTTGAGGAAGCAGTCTATTTATAGTGGAAAGATAGAGAGAAGAGATATCCTTTTTCAGGGAATCATCTTTTTTCTGGAAGTTTGACTCAAGGAGTTGAATCCCAAGTATGCTTTTAAATGTTTAAGTCATGGACAAGACTATAGAGGAAGATTAGGTTCTTGTTTAAAAGACAAAACCATAGCACATAGAGGTTAACTATGAAATATATGGTTTCAAGTGACAAACAACCATGGAATTCCATATTTGAAAAAGATGAAAAGAATCCATGAGAATCATGCCATGAGTAGAGCTGTGGTAATCCTATTGAAGATAAGGCTAAAAGGTGACGGGTAATCACATGATTCTCATTTAGTTGTTGATCCTCCAAAAAGGTAATATCGAAGGTGAATGGCACTCAAGGGACAAGCAGTCAATAGATAAAAGGTGATATAGGAATTTATTTCAATAATAAAATGGTCTAAGATGTAAGGAATTGAGGGGCTCAGGTTCAAGTTTACCTACAAGTGAAGATAAATGATAAACACGAGACCCATAAACATGAGTAACGATATAGGGTCCAAGCCAATTAGGATCAAATTTTCCCCGTTTACTTTTCTCTTCTTTTGTTATATGTTGATTTTCCTCTAGGATGAGGTCTCTAACCTGGAATGTTCGTTCGTGGACACGATTTTCATAGGCACGTTTGATATACTTTTGGTAGATTTTAAGATGATCAAGAGCATTGAGACAACATTCATATATTAACTCAAGTTGTGCTAAACGGTCCTGGCGAAAGTCATCATCGTTGAGCATGTATTATAGTGAGATGCAGAGAGATAGAATCTATACTTAGAGAGGCAAGACAACCTCGGTACCGTAAACAAGAGAGAAAGGTGTGGCAGCAGTCGAAGTGCGAATACTAGTGCGGTAAGCCCACAAGGAAAAAGGAATGTGTGTATGCCAATGCCTCCCAGTATCCTCAACTACTTTCATAAGAATTTTGTTCAAGGTCTTATTGTTTGATTCTTCTTGGCCATTGGTTTATGTGTAATAAGGTGACAGAGAAAATGAGTTGAATGCGAAAAGCATCGCACAAATTGCGTAGGTTTTTTTTAATTTCTTTCCATTATCAATGTTAAGGCAGTGAGGAACACCAAAGTGACAAATGATGTGATGGTTGATGAATTCACATATTTTATTAGATTTTGTCAAAATTAGGGGAATGGCTTCTACCCATTTAATGTAATATTCAGTAGTAGTTAAAATCCATTGATGGCATTGTGAAGAATGAGGATTGATCTCTCTGACAAGATCCAAACCCCATTAACAGAAAGGCCAAAGGTCTCATGCAACCTGTAAGGCATGACTAGGTGTGTGATGAAGATTAGCATGTTGCCAGCATTTCACATAACATTTGACATAGTCACAATAGTCGTGGTTCAACATTGGCCAATAATAGCCAAGGACAATAATGCGTTTAGCGACAGCTAAATAGCTAAAGTGGCCTCCAAAAATTCCATCATGAACTTCTTTGATGGTGTAAGGAGTTTCAGAACTTGTAAGGAATCATAAGAGAATAACGTCGAAGCCATGCTTATAAAGGATACCACCCATGATTACATAGTGAGATACACTTATAAGAAAGGCACGCTATCCATTATGAGTGAGATCGGGAGGTAGAATGGAAAGGGAAAGGTAGTCTGCAAACTGCTTATACCAAAGGTCACGTGGGTCAGGTGTAAAGGTTTTGAGGGAATGGACCTCATAAGGTAAATAAGAGGGTGATTGCAACCTTTGTATTGTGACAAATATTTTGGAGTCAGTAGGCAAAGCGGGTATCTGAGAATCCAGGCAGGTCATGGTATCCACAAATTTATTGGTAGAACGTGGGGTGTTTTGAAGTTCATAATGGTCAAAGGTAGTCAAAATCGTCATCGACATGACATTTGTACTTTTGCAGTATTTCATTACGACATTGTTATATACTATTAAATTAGTTTACAACTAGTTGGGAATCACCAAAGATATTAATTTATTTAACATCTAGGGAGATGGAAGTTTGAAGGCCTAATATGAGTGCTTCATATTCAACGATGTTGTTAGTGCAATCAAAATCGAGTTTGAAAGATAAAGGAATAGGTTCACCATCAAGAGGAATGAGGATAACACCTACATCACCTCCACACTAACATTTGGAACCATCAAAGAATAAGGTCATCTGATAAGTGGTATAGTCTAAAGAGAGGGTAGCAATGGATTCATTGGGGAAATCAAAGTTCGAGGCTTGATTTCTGGAAAGAGGTTCATATACTAGTTGGTAAGCGATGGCTTTGCCTTTGACATACTTTTAATGGATGAATTCGAGGTCAAGGTCTACAAGAAGTATGAGCCAATGTGTGGCACATTGATGTTGATAGGTTTTGGCATACATGTAATGTAGGGGATCAGTTTTAGTGATGACAAAGTTTTTTTGGTTGAGTAGGTAATGACGTTGTTTAGTGGCGACAAAAACTAAGGATAAGAAAATTTTTTTGGCATGGGTATACCTAGTTTCATAGTCCAAAAGGGTATGGCTTATGTAATAAACAACTTGTTCCCTTTGCTGCTCATCGCAATGAGTGAGCATGGCACCTAAGGAATGGTCAGTAGCAAAAATGTATAGGTAAAAGGGTTGGTCATCCATAGGAGGAATGAGCAATGGTGGTAAAAGAAGGTATTTTTCTAAGGTGTCAAAGGATTTGTGGCATTCATCATCCCATTTGAATGAGACATCCTTTTTCAGGAGATGATGAAATGGTTGACAACAATCAGAAAGTTGTGAAATGAACCAACGGATAGATTACAACTTTCCTTGCAAACTTCAAAGTTGACGGATATTAGTAGGTAGAGGAATTTTTAGAATAGCCTTCACTTTAGTAGGATTGACTTCTATTCCACACAAAGAAATGATGAAACCAAGGATTTTTCCTGAAAGTACCGTAAAGACACACTTCTTAAGCTGAAGGAAAACACAATACTTGATGAGGTGATCAAAGCTGACCTTAAGGACTGTCAGGTGTTCAGCCTGATGTTTGGATTTAGAAAGAAGGTCATCCATGTAATCTTCCAATATGCGATGCATGATGTCATGGAAGATATAATTCATGGCTAGCTGATATGTAGCACTAACATTTTTAAGGCCAAAAGGGATGACTCGATAGGATAAGGTCCCCCAAAGACTAATGAAGGTAGTTTTGTGTTTATCTTCTGGAACGAGTAGTATTTGATTATAACCCGAGAAACTATCCATGAGTGATAGCATCTCATGGCCAATGGTGAGATCAACCAGTTGGTCAATTCCTGGTAGAGGAAAGTCATATTTGGGGTAAGCAAGGTTGAGGTCATGGAAATATGTGTAAATGTAGAGTCCCCCTATCACTTTTGTGAAATGAACGATGTTAGAAATCCATTGGGGATAGTCAATGGGTAGGATAAAGGAAGCTGAGAGAAGGAACTAAAGTTCTTCTTTGACAAGAATAGCAATGCGAGGATGCATTTTCCGCAGCTTCTGTTTTATGGGTTTGGGCATAAGAATGGTAACAGTATTATGGACCACAATGTTTGGGTCAATACCATATATATCAACATAGGACCAAGAAAAATCATTGCTATGGTCTCAGAGGAAAGAAGTAAAAGCTTCATGTTCAGCAGCATCTAAAGATTGGCCTATCTTTAGAATGTGCGGGTCATCTTGAGTGTTAATGTTGATTTCAATAATTGATTCATTCAACATGGTTTTCATCTCAAAAGGTAATGACCAGTGAATATTAGATTCTTCCGCACCAAGGTAAGTTAGGATATAATCATCATCCTAACATTGAACGATGTTAATAGAATTTTTTTCATCATTGATTATGTCAGGATACAGTAAGGGAAGAGAAGAGGGATTCTCACCATCACGTTGATAGGTCAGAGGTCCTAGGGAAAAATTTTTTACGAAAAAAAGAGTTAGGAGGAATAGATCCAGGATCTATGACTCCGTGGGTGAAGGTGGTGATGTTGGTGAATGGGGTGAAGAAGGTTTGTCTTCCTCAATTAGGTTGATACGGTCCTTCTTGGAAGAGGGTGCGGAAAATCCAATGCCACTACGATCATTTTTTTATGGGTGGTACATGAAATGACGGTATGGCGGCCTTGTTCATAAAAAACAAAACCAAAGCCTTTCCATACACAATGGTGAAGGAAAGTGTGGGCGAAGTGATGGTTAGTAAGATATTGGAGGTAAGATGAAAATGGTCATGTTTGGAATGGATGTTCGGGTGAATAAGTGGCAGTATAAATTACCCCATACATTAGATTAGTGCGAAGGTGGGGAGGATCATAAGGAAAAACATCACCTACGCGGTAGTCATAACTAGGGTGCTGACACAAGTTCCCATACTCTTGTTGAGTGAGAAATGTGTTGATATTTTATAGGAGGTACTCCCCCAGAGTGAGGCATTGAAAAACACCTTCTAAGGGATCAGTAGTCGATATGTGCGTGGTGGGGATATATGACTCACTAGATAATTAGGAAGGAGGGGTAACAGTTGGTTGGGAAGCAGAGGGCTCAGATGCAAAGGCTGAGGAGGTTGTGGGAATAGAAGAGTTAGAAGTGGGGGAGGTGGAGGAAACATTGGTGGATGGGATCGTGGGTGAAGGAAAATTGAGAGTAGTGGTAGATGGCTTGACTAGTATAAGTACATCATTGGGTCGATACAACATGTTACAAGTTTTGAATGATGACGTGTTGGTGGGGATGGTATAGTTATGTCCTTCATGTTCAAATTTTACATAGCAGTGTAAAGTATAAGGGACACAACCCATGACGTGAATCCAAGGTCTTCTGAGCAATAGGTTATACTAGAAATCTCACTCTAAGATATATAATAGTTCTGGGACAATGCAAGGGCCTACGCAAACGTGAAGGAAAATGGTGCCAATGGTGGAGGTAATAGCATCGATGAAGGAGCACAACATAACGGGGTTAGTATGCATATAATTAGAAGGAATGTGTATTTGATTATATGCGTGGGAGGATATGATGTTAATGCTAGCACCACCATTGATCATGTAACTTCGTATGCATATGTTATCGACATGGATAGAAATGAAAAGGGTGGGATCAGGGTCATCTAATTGGAGAGGTACAATCTCCTCATCAGAGAAGGTGAGGGCATAGACATGAGGAGTGGCAATGGGGTTAGAATAAGGAGATGATTTGGTAAGCTAGGACATGTGGTGAGTGGTAATAATGGAGGCCACTGGTGTGGGGTCATTGGGTAAAACTTCAATGGATTGTAAAACCTCAATAAGGGCTTGTCTATGAGATTCAAAATTTTGGATGAGATCATACAAAGACATCTTTAGAGGGGACTGATGTAATTGTTTTATCATTGCACGATGGGTGACCCCATTAGAGATAGGTTATATAGGTCCAGGGATGGTAATTTTGGGTGCGGGTGTAAATGGTATATTGGGCACAAGGTTGGTAGATGGGTTAGTTGATTTTTCTTTACCTTTTTCTTTCTAAGCACGGGTGGCAACATGAACCATGTTAATCTAAGGGGAGGTGGATGGAGATGTTGCATCATGAAAGTTATAAAGACATGAGGGAAAAAATCCTAGTGGTGGATAAGAGCCTTGTGAAATGAGTAGGGCGCATTGACATTTAGGTGGAGGTTTGGATAACTCTCTTATGTAGACCATGTTTATCTCGAATTTTGGAGGTGGATAAAATGGTGGTGGGGGTGGAGATACTGATTGTTGAAGAAGAAAGGGATGATGATGTGTGGTAATAGGTGAAGGTGGAATATGGTCCTCATCAATAAGGTCATCATCATCAAAGTTTATTTTAGGAGGAAAAAGTTGGAGAAGAATGGTGTTTAGAGCCTTACAATTTTATACATCATGTCATGGCACATGATGATAGCCACAAATATTGGTTTCACTAAACCCTTTTGGTTTTGGTTTGAGAGGATCATAAGGTCAAAGTGGCGGTAATGTGATGAAGGAAGTCTCTAAGAGATTGGTTAAAATATTGGCATAGGACCCCACTAACGGATCAAAATGGGAAGTGAGGATTTAGGTACAAGTGCAGATGATCATGAGGGAAGAGGATTTATGGGAGGAGGAATGAGTTGGCCCACTAGTTTGGTAGGCGGTGTCATATTAGGTTTTGATGGCATCTGTTTGGGTAAAGGCATGGTAGAAGAGATAGCACTTGAAGTTTTTAATGGTTTGACTACCTTATTGGAGGGTAGTGGGATATTATCTTTGGGTTGCACCTTCTTGAGTAAAGGTGACATGGGGGTATAGGATGTGGAAGGGAAATAAGATGGTGGAAGAGGACATGTTACCCACGGGGACAACTGAGTTGTGGTGGAAGTGGTTGGTAGAGGTTGGGTAGACAACATGGGTTGAAGTTGTATAGGAAAGGTTGGGGTTATAGTAACTAGTGGAGGCATAGGTGGCAAGATGTGCATGAGTGAGGGTGAGGGTGTTTGGTTTTTTGGTGAATAAGGTGTAACAAAGGCTCGTGATGTAGTAGTAGATTATTTATCTTTTGAATGGCCTTGGGTAGTATACTATTTGATCAGATTTGATGGGTGGGGCCCTAGGATGGATGGAAAAGGGGAAGGTGACAAAGGTGTGGTAGGCGAGACCATTGTATGTAGCCTAGAAGGTTGGGTCTTCCTTTTAGGTAGAGGGATAATGTTGGTGCTAGTTTGGGAAGATGTTGTTAAGTCCAATTTGACAGGTGGGTGAGTAAGGCTTGATGTCAACATGACACCCAAGGTAGTGATGGTTCTAGATACAGATGAAGACATAGGTGTGGCTAAGATTTCAGGTTTTGAAATTGTTTTAGTCGTGGGTAAAGGTTTGGATGTAGGTAGGGATGATGAAGAAGATGGTTTTCCAATAGGCATGGTCCACATCGATCTAGTTGCTGAAAATACCTTTGGGTAGATCATGGAAGTATCCTTAGGAAACATTTACAGTTGGGTCAAAAAAGGGAGCCAGAGACATCCCTAGAGCATGGAATTATCGACATAATCCAAGTGATCGACCTGCTGTGAAAATGGGAGTACTAAAGAAGAAGAGGTATTTGGTTTGGTGGGGATCCCTATAAAATATTTTTGTGAGACAGGGAATCGGCTAGCCTTGGAATCTATAGGTAAAAGATTCAAGATCATGTCAATGGGGTCCTGGGATGCTGAGGAGGAACTGCACCCAACATGTAGTGTCATGTCTAACATGTTTCCCATGGGTAAGAGAGATAATAGGTGGGGTGAGGTAGAATTCTTCCTTATTGGAGGAGAAGATGATGATGATTCTCCTGTGGATGAGATATTTAAAAACGTTGACTTCTTGGTAGGTTGTGAGGTAGACGGTGGAGTGGTATTGGTAGATTGTGTGGGTTCCTCCATAGGTGAAGGAAGAGATGAAGGGGACTCCTCTGGGGGTGAAGGAGTGGAAGAGGTATTCTCCTCTATGGGTAGAGGAGCACGTGAAAAAATTTCCTCAATAGAAGAAATAGGTGGGATTTGAGGAACAATTGGTACGATATCAAAAACTATGTGGACCTCACAGAAATTGTTGTCACTAGATGAAGGTTCACTATTTTTATTAGACAACGGTTTATGGTTAGGAATTGATTTTTAAAGATGTAAATTTTTTTATTTTCTGACGTGTTCGGGTTGTCCACGACGAGATCTCCATTATCTATCATCTCTTGGACAATGTTCTTAAAATTTATGTAATTACCATCATTATGGCCTTTGACGTGATGGTAATTATAGTAATCATGTTCTTTATACCATGCAGGCATAGGACAGGAAGGATCGAAACCTGTATGATTTTTTATGAGAGGAAGTGTAATGGCTCTAGCTTTAAGAATATTTTCCAAGACCGAAGAATAAGGCTCTCCAATTAAAGTGTACTTCCGCTGCTCCCGCCGGAGCTGAAAGGCCTGTAAAGGGGATAGATTGGAAGAAGGTTGGGCTTGATTAGAAGGATGAGGTGGACCTACCTTGAGGAATACCATGTTGGCAGATCCTTTGGTCTTTGAATAGTTATTTTGAGGTTTTGAAGATGAAGAAGAATCATTTGATTTGAATGGGGAATTCTTGTTTCATAATTAGATTTTCTTTTCTTCAATGGCATGAATTTCTAGCTTTTGTGCCATGGTGAATGCTTCATCAAAGGTTCGAAAGTTCTGGACCTACAGAGTTGGTGAGATGTGTCTAGCACAAGCTCTAGTGAACAACTTAATAGGTTGAGTTTGAGGTATCTGGAACGTTAATTGGTTGATAAGACTCAACTAGCGGGCAATGAAATCTGCGATAGATTCTTCTTCATATTTTCATGTCGAATACAGGTCGATCATGGTGACCTTCTTGACTACATTGATCGAGAAGTGGTCTAGGAATTTCTGAGCCACTTGGTTGAAGGAGTAGATGGAATGTCTAGGTAAACTGTTGTACCAATCTAAGGCGGGTCCTGTTAGGGACATGGGAAATGTTCATAAGAGTAGAGCATTGTCATGGGAGATTAGTTAGCACCCATTCTTGAATAAACACAAGTGATGTTGTGGTTCCTCTTTACTGTTAAAATGGTTGAATTTAGGCATTTCCCAATTCACAAGATACAGGAGAATAGGAATGGATGGATTAATAGGCTCATTATAGATTTCATCATATGTTAGGGATTTATAGGAACGGGAAACTAATGCTTCTAATGTCTGCATATTTTCCATCATCATCCTAATGAGGTCATTAGTGGGTTGTGAGGAATGGGTGCCTCCTGTAGTAAAGGGAGGTTGATAATGGGTGTATGATGTAGATGGCATCCCAATACATGAGGGTGTGGAATATGAAAACTATGAAGGGGGTATAGATACAGGTGGAATGTACCCCAAATGAATGATAGACGAGATTGGGGGCTACTGGTGATGCATGTAAATAGATAGGGTGGTCGCAATGAATCTTGTGGTAATGGATGGTAGGGACTGAGGGATAGAAAGAACCAAATGTTGGAAAGGGTTGTGGGTTGCCGACACTAGAGGTGGTTATGACGCTACTGGTAAATACCCATTTCCCCTTTGGGAGGCATAAGTAGCTTCCCCGATAGTTCTTGTTCCTTTGGCTTGCATGATGAAGCACGAGTATTGTTTGTTGTGTTTTCTCGTGGTTGAAAAAATGCATTTTTATTTTGGATTCTGTGTAAAATGTGGATGATTTATTTTTTGTTCTGGAAGCCTATTGTTGCCATGAGTTGAAATACATTTCTTATTGCAATATGGTTGGGGCTCGAGGGCCAATGATGAGGAAGGATTCTACTCTTCATTGGATGTCTTGGTTGGGTGGAGAGCATTGCCTTTCCCCTTGTTTTTTTGTGATAAAAATGAAAATCATGGTGGAATTTCTTGTTGCTATTCTAGAGCTGAGAATGAAGACAAAATTTGCAGTCCTTCTTGAGATTTTCCTTTTTGTAAACATTCCCACTTGAAGTGGATGACAATGTAATATATTTTGTGATGAAGTGTTACTTTGTTTTATAAATGAAATCCCCATTTGAATGTGAAAGAGATATACTTTGTAATTTGTTCTATGAAATGAAATGTAAAAGATGTGTATTCTGTAATCTGGCTTTTGGAAAATGAGAAAGAATTTGTAAAATAATCATTCAAATTAATAGAAGTCGTTTTACCTTGTTCAAGTGATATTGTTTTCATTGGAAATATGTGTTTGAAATATAGTATGAAATCTCTATTTGGAAAATTGAAAAGGAGATACGTATGAAAAAAACAAATATATCACTCTATTCACTATAAACTCTACAAATTTTTTCTGAAATGCATGATTTGAAGATTAGAACTACATTCTGGATTTTATACGACTTGATTGAAACAAACTTAACATTTTAGATTGGATTTGGAAATGTATTCATGTATTAAAGTTTGGTAAATAGAAATAGATTTGGAAAGTTTTCACTTTATTGTATGTTTCTCCGTAGCCCCACATCCCCACCCTTCATTTTGGAAAATCACTTCCATGGGCGTGCGAGCCCGCACTTCCAAACTTAACTTTTTTTATAAATTGGTGAAAATTTTTAATTCTCCCCACCGGCCTGCCAGCTTGCAGCCAATGATGGTCTACCATGTGGCTTCCTTAGGTGTCAGCGGAGGAGTGGAGTGTTTTTAATCTTAAATTTTTTAAACTCAAAAGTCTAAAATTCCTAAGTCTTCCCAACGACACACCAACTTGCAGCCAATGTGGGCCTGACACGTGGCTTCGTTAGGTGTCGGCGGAGGCACGAAATGTTTTCAAACTTTAATGCTTTCAGAAAAGATTTGGCAAAAAAAAGAAAATTCTTAATTTTCCCCTCCAACCCGTCAACCCATAGCCAATGGTTGTCTGACACATGGCATCCCTAGGGTAGGTAGATGCGTGGAGAGTTTTAAACCTTTAAATATTTATTTTTTAATGTCAAAAATTTCTATGTCCCCCCAACGGCCCGCCTTTTTGCAAGTCATTATGGCTGTGACACGTGGCTTTTTTTGGCGTCGGCGGAGGCATGATTTTTTTTAACCCTTAACACTTTTCTTGTAAAATTCTTCATTTCTAAAGTGTCCCCACCGGTCTGTTTTCCCCTCTTGCATTTTGGGCTTAACACGTGGCGCCCTTGGGCATCAGCGGAGGCGCGGATCCTTTTGATCCCTTAACACTTTTTCAACAAAGAAGCTAAAAATCTCCAATGTCTCTAACAATCCACCTTCCCTTTTTGTTTGAATTTTGGACACGTGTCCCTTGTGGACCCTAGGGTTAATTTTCCTCTTTTGGCGTGAAGTCCTGTAACAGGCTTGCGGGCGCGCGGAGGTAAATTGCACCTTTTGTCCAAAATGGAAAAATCGCTAAGTTCCTTCCCCGCTCCGCCGGCCCGCGTTTGGGAAAATTTTTCTTCCCCGCCCTGCCAACCCACGTTTCCTTCCCAAGTGAAATTTCTTCCCTCGACCCGCAAGCTCGCCTTCAGGAAAAATTTCTTCCCCAGGTCCATAGGCCCCCTTTTTTTGGGAAAATGTTCATCCCAAGGTCCACCGACCCATAACTTGATAAATATGAGGAGTTAGGAGGACTTATTTATATCACTGGAAAGGGGAGGAAATTTCCTATCTAATAGGAATGTTTTTAAGTAGTTTTGAGTACCTTAATTATGAGAAAAATTAGGTTGAATTATATAGGTCAGTTTGAGAGTGGGTTAGTGAGAATTTGCCATGTTAATTTAAATGTTTATTCTAACCCTATGTTTTAGACCTTGTGAATGTCAATATTTTTAATAATGGAAAACTTTGTTTATTAAATATATTTTGTCCTTGAAACTTGCTTATTAAAACTTTTGTATTGAAGCTTGGTTTTAGTCACTTTAAAAAAAATAATTCCATAATTTTTTCAGCTAAACCTATGTGGTTCCTTGGTCTCGAGTGGTAGTTTTAGATGGGCGTTACATCCTTTACAAATTTATCACATCTCACACACTGAACTCATTTATTTAGATTTATTTAAATGTTTAAATTGAATATTACATGTATTCTTCCTTTATATTGCATGTAGTAGAATGATTGGAATGGGAAAATGCCTATTCTTAGATTCTATACAAAATAAAAATGTGTTATGAATACTTGGTTAGTGCTGACATTATTTAGATGTGTTAATTATATTTACATACTGGTGAATATAATAATGTGGAGTAAATGAGTTGTACTAATAACTCATATAGTTATTTGAATGTGATTTGGTTGTTAAACCAAATTCACCTAAATAAGAAATGTGAGGAGTGTTGTTAGAACAACCTCCTAGAAAATAGGATCAATATCTCCTATTTATTTGTAATATCTTATACAAAGGAAATAGAGAAAAAATATCTTATAGTGTGATTAAAATATTTGTTTGTTTTTTGTGTTTGGCTCTGTGGATGTAATAATTATTTGCGTAAGATCCACTAATCTCTATCAGTGGTATCAGAGCAGGCAAATTTAAATGGCATAATTAGTGTTAATGGTCATAGTTAAACAATATTTCCCCTGTGGATGCGTGTTTCGGAGAAGAAAGTAGTCTCAGATTTACTGGAGTAGTTTAGAAAATATTTTACTACGTTTACACCATTCTTAACCTCTACCAACTCTACATTGGGTGATATGTTTTACATTTGGATTTGGTGCTTTCATCCAACATTACACAGTCTGTATTTTAGATTTTGATGGTGAAGATCCAGATATTTATGATTTGACAATACAGTTGCTCGTGTTTGTATTGATAAGAAAAATATCACGTCTGAGGTTTGTGCCCCATTGGAAGCGTTCTACCTATCCCTCACGCACGTTCGCGGGGGGGGGGGGATATTTATTTGAAACTAAATTATTGTTGCGGCACAGTGGTGGGCCTCCTGCCTATTATTTTGGAGGTCGTAGGTTCAAATTTGCCTATCTCCCGGTGAACCTGAGTGAGAGATTGGAAGCTTATACAAAGTTTAATATTGGCACAACCAATGATCAAATTAGTGATTAACTCTTAATGATTAAAAGATTCCACACAATCTAATATCTCTGGTGCATTTTGGATATATGTATATGTTCAATAGAAGGTGTATCTGATGTCTGTGCAATCAATAACAACATTGAATATTTTCCTTGAATGACATTGCGCATTCCGGTGGGACTCATGTGTAATACATTGTCCAAGATGGTTCCCTGAAGTTAGATCTCGATTTATGTGTCCAATAGGATATATATTATCAATAGAGCCCCGTGATTAAAGCTTGCAGTCTTTTCTCAAAAATCCAATGACCTGATAATTTAGGGTACTATAAATTGTATACTGTCATTAATCTATTATTGAAACAGAACACCTCCATGATTAAAAGAAAAGAAACAAGAAAATGCAAACCTCACATCTTGATCATAGGAGTTGGTAGCATAATTATTGGAGATTCTAATGCTATCTGTCTCACACTGAAACTTGAAATCCAACATGGAAAATATTCGGTATGCATTGATGCTAATACAAAGCTGTAGTATAAAAAATCTATACTCTAAAAGTCTAGTATTAAGTCAAGTTTGTGTTTATTATGAAATGTGGACAACAACAAATCCTGATTGATTTTGTAAAACTATTCCCCCCATTTTTTGACATGTTAAAATTACCAGTAGATTCTTTCCCCTAGTACAAAGTGAGTGCTAAAATATTGTTAACAATGTATTAGGTCCTTTGGTTGTAGCAGTCAGAACTCATCCTATTGAATTCATGTGAACAATCGTTTCATTTCTAAGTATATTGTAATCATCAATCTAAGTCGTGTAT
Organism: Taxus chinensis; assembly: GCA_019776745.2. NCBI lineage: Eukaryota > Viridiplantae > Streptophyta > Pinopsida > Cupressales > Taxaceae > Taxus > Taxus chinensis. The sequence goes on along the minus strand of JAHRHJ020003074.1, from coordinate 206,117 downwards.
CATGGTGACCCCTATGAAACATCATTGGACAATATAATTTTACCTTGTCATGTTACACAATATAGCCTTTCTATTAGCATGACATATTATGGAAAGATCTTATGTTCTAAGTTGAGGACAGAGTGCCACCTAGTTATTCAATACATGTTATGTAATATTATTGAAATGTCCGTATCCAAACTATTAATTGGAAATTTAATCTAAATTAGTTGTGATATGCCATAAAAGTCAATTTGTCTTGGATATGTGTACTCTGTAGAAAAAATGATCAATTTGTGTGAGTCGTCAAGAGTTGTAAAAACCCACAATATGCTTTACCTCATTGTTGAGGTGATTGAGATCCCTCTATGGTGTCACTCGATGTCAAATGAGAAAATAATGTTAGCTCTATCATTGTGGGGGAAAAGCACATACATATAAAACGTATAATCAGTATGTGTGACATAATCATATTTGTTGAGTAAGCAACATCAATCAATGGAGCGTATGGAGGCACAGGAGGTATGGAGGTCGATTAGACAACAAACACGATATGTTGTCAGTCACCAATGAGTGAGGCCACATGTAAGAAATATGGTGACAGTGTGTGTGTGTGTGTGAGAGAGAGAGTTTTCTATAAAAGTGAAAATAAAATAATTATGATGTGAACACACAAAATTCTGAAAAAAAGTGATACTATTTTACGTGAACACAGTGACAAAACATGACATGATGGGCCTACCATAAGACTCAATGTTCGCATTTTCACTTTTCCAAAATGACATTGTGATGATCAGTGAGCAAGATTTTTCCTATAGAGTAAGAAAAATCATAGAGCTACATTTTTATTTTGTATCATACACACAAGCATAGTTGCACATTATCATAGGATATATATATATATATATATATATATGGTCATATATATATATATATATATATATGCTATATATGGATATATATATATATATATGGGCATATAAGCACACATTCTGATAAATGTAATATAGTGGAACGATTAGGGGAAGAGTAGTGTTGCATGTTTAGTGATATGTATGCATGGAACCATGTAATATTAATACATAGGAAATAAGCTAGTGTAATCATCAAGTAAAAAATGATACAATCGATACTGGAGTGAATTATAATATCATGAAGTATAAGTTAGCATTGAGAAATGCTGAGTTTAATAACTATCTATGTAAGATGCCCCAATGTAGGTCAATTATTTACATGCTAATTATTTTCTATGGGGTGTTATAGATTGTATAACAAATAAGAAGGTTATTTTAGGATTAACAGACATTTAAAAACTATAATTATCTGAGATTAACTTCCAGAAATTAATTATACATGACAATCAAATAATTGAATTCCAGACTTTTAATGAACTAAACATGTTGATAAACAATAAGAAACTAGTTCAAAACATGGGAGGAGGAGGAATATAGGCTAGAATTTTTATTTTGTATAGAATGTGCAATTGTCCATTCTCCTAGGTTTTACATATGTATTAAAATGTTCAAGTTCAATTTTTTTGTATTGCTTGTATGAGAATGGGCAGATGCCCATTCTTAGATAGGAAATATATGAGATGAATAGGGATTCTGGATAAGTATAAAAATAATTTTAAATAAGTTTGACTATTTAGGTATAATTCTTTTACAGATTTATCACCTCTCACATATTGAACTCATTTATTTAGATTTATCTAAATGCTTAAGTTGAATAGTGCATGTATTCTACCTCTATATTGCAATATGTAGGACACATTTTAAATAGGATGATTCCCATTGTTTGAAAAAAAAATATGTAACCTTTATGTTCCTCTATTTTGACTATAACCAGAATGAGCATTTTCCCATTCTAAACATTCTCATAAAGACAAATTTAACATTCTCATACCGGAAATATAAAGTAAGAATAGAGGTTACATTTTTACTTTCTATACAGTGGACATTTTTATTTTCTATAGAGTGGCCATATGACCCATTATCATATAGGAAAAAATGGACAGCTTGACCATTTAGTTATACCTTAAGGGGACAATGTTACCACATCTTGCATACTGAACTCGTTTATTTAGATTTATTTTAATCCCTAATGGTTGGTACTATCCAGAGTACTCAAGTGATATAAAAAAAATAGGTTTGGTTCACATGTTGGCCAATGTCTAAAAGTAAAGTGGTCATTCCATAAAATTAGATAATAAAATTATGAAAAGGATAAAGCAATGTAAAAGAAAAACAAGTGTTATTAATGTCTAGTTTTCTTTCTTAGGAATCATGCATCTAATGGCATACTATGAAGCATGATTTAAATATTAAGTTCGTGATTTTTTCTCTACATTTTCCCTCACTTTATTCTAGTGAATGGATATTCAGTGGCATAAAATAGAAAATAATAGCATAACTTGTGGAGATCTGAAGGGAGTTGTAATTGAAATCATATCAAATGAGGGTTGTACTTGATATCATGTTGAATGGAGCTTATGAAATGTGTATCATAGAATCTAGAAGAGGATAATGATCCTAGGGGTGACTTTGTGTGCATATTAGAAATGATACATGGTGAGTTATCCTATGTGTCCTCCTCTCATGTTGGAGGGTCATCTCACATGGGTTAGGTTTAGGGTTTTTAGGGTTTCATATGTGTCATGCACTAGGGTTACTCAGCACCCTATATGTACCCCTTTTCTATTCATTTATGAGCATGCCAAGACACTCCGCTGTCTTTCCTCTATGCAAGCTTTGTTTCTGTTGAGCAAGTTCTTCCATTACTGATCAATTTTTTCCTTGCTATCGCTGGAGCTATCACGATTCCGTTGGAGTGCAACTACTTCGTGGTGCCTCGTTTCCGATTCGATTCTCGCAAACTCTTTTCATGGTATCAGAGCTGAGATCGGGTAAACGTGCACTCGATTTTTTTTTGTTGTGATTACTCTTACTTGGTTTCATTATTTTACTCTGCATGCAAGTTTTTGATCACTATTTTCTAGAAATTATTTTGCTTATCTCTCTAACAAGCTTTCTCAAAAAGTTTTTTTTTTTTTTTTTTTTTTGTGCATGTGCAGGTTTTCAAAATACCTTGAGTTTTTAGGGGTTTTGAGCTCTTTTTTTAGTTGGTTGCAGCTAAATCTGCTGTCAGCTCTAGAGATTCATTTTTTTTTTTTAATTTTTTTTTTAAAATTTTGAAATTTTTTTAAATCTCTGGTTTTTTGGATATTTGTCATGCATGTTTTTTGGAAAGTTGTTGCAGGATCTTTGTGTTTTTCATTGGTTTTTTTTTTGTTCAAGTTTTTTTTTTTATTCATTGTTTTTTTTAATCATTGCCAGTTTTTTTTTTTCTCTACTGTGGTTGTTTTTTTTGTGGATCATTTGCCACGTTTTTTTTTTGTTTTTGCAGGGCACATTTTTTTTTCACATCATTTTTGTTTTTTTTTGCTTCACAGGGTTGTAAAAATCATCTGCCTCATTTTTTTTGCTTCACAGGGTTGTTTCATTTGCCACTTTTTTGTGCACACTTTTGCCTGCTAAAACAAAAACGGCCTGGCAAAGCAAAAACGGCCTGTACACTCTCTTGACGCGGCAGGCAACATTTCTCTGTGTTTTTTTCCCTTGGCGCGGCCAGTCATTTCCCTGCTAAATTTATCCTCGGCGCGGCCTGTTCCCTTGTTTTTTGGTGTAAACTTTAAAACGTGACTGTTCATTCCTGTGCAACGGCTGTACACTTACACTTTTTTGGTCAGTTTTTGGTAAGTTTTTAATTCCTTTTTAAATTTTTTAAAAAAAAACTTACTCAATTTTTTTTTTAAAAACGAGCCGTTTTTTTTTTTTTAAGTTTTTTTTTTTTTAAAAAAAATTTTTTTTTAAAAATTTTTTTTTTTTTTTTTAAAAATCTTTTTTTAAAAAAGTTTAAAAACATTTCTAACTTAATTGTTTTTTAAAAAATTTTTTTTCTTTTTTTTAATTAGAAACATTTATTTTTTAAAAAAAAAATCTTTCTTTTTTTAATTTCATTAGATTAATCTAATTAGATTTAATTTAAATTAGATCTAATTTTTATTTAATTTCACATTATTTAAAAAAATATATTTTTGGCATTATAATTTGGTCTTTGGATTGTTGTATTTTTAACCTTCTAGAGTGCCGAAGACGAAGGGTGAGGTCCGGGATTGGCAGGTGGCTAATTCCCCCTCGCAATACAAACAAACCCTATCTCAAATTCCATGCCATTTCCAAAGCATACATACGACACCCTTTGCATGCGTTTAGGGCATTTTTTAAAAACCGCTTTGCAGGCTTATTGGCTTTTTCTCAAAATTGCGGGAATTGGTTTTTGCTATAACTTTTGACTGTTGCTCGGTTTTTTCTTTAATCAAAGTTCAAGTGTTTTCACACTCTAGATGATGGGATCATTAGCTTTGTAAATGCACTAATTTTATAAAGTGCCGCATTCTGGGGGGTGTCTTTGTTCTGAAGATTCTGAACTCCTTGAGTTCAGCTTTGTTCTTTTCCCTTATTATTGCTTGCGACTAGTGAGCGCGTCCGCCACAGTCTGCAGCAAGGGGGTTTCTTTTGTGACGTGAGACACTTTTTCTCACCACCAGGGTTGGCTTTCACCTCCTTTCTGTTTTTTACTTATGCTTGTTTACGGTGTCCCTTTTTGTTGCGCTCCACAAAACATTGTTGTGGTCTCCTCTCTTGTGCGTTATTACGCTAATTGCAAGACGAGTTACCAAGTGTTTCAAACCACACGCACGGACCCGATTGTAATCAACGCACTAAACTATAAAGTGCCGAAAGCAGGGGGGTTGTTATTGTCCTGGGTGGTTGTGTTTCTTTTCTGCATTTCTTTCTCTCTCTCTCACTATGGATGCACTTTCAATTCCTTTGCTTACGCCGTTCAAATTTTTCGAATGGAGATCGAAAATAATAATGAAACTAAGGGGTAAAGGGTTATTCGCATCACCATGGGAACTGAGACTGAACCAGATGACGAACCTGAAAAATCTAAGTGGTTAAACCGTAGTGATGAAGCTTTAGGTCTTCTTTGCATGTCTGTTTCTCCTGACTTGCTCTTCCACATTGAGGCATCTGAAACACCTAAATCTGCGTGGAAAACACTGGATGCGATGTTTGGACAACTAGATGACATGAGAGCGCATGAGTTGGAAAACGAACTACTAGGGTTAAATCCTAGTGACTTTGAAAACCTACAAGCCTTCTTCTCAAAATTTGTCCACATTAGATTATTGTTCAAAGGATGTCAAGTAGAAAAGAAAGATTCTCAACTGATCTTGTCGATTCTCTCTAAGCTAGGTCCCGAATATTCTGTCTTCGTGTCAACTTTCTACGCTACAAAAGCTGCTTTGGGCGATACTTGGACTATGCCCTCCTTTGACTGTTTTTCATCCCAACTCATTCGAGAACAGGACAAACTCATTCAAATGGGGTCTCTCAAGTCCAAGTCACATGCCCTTGTAGCAAGTACTAGCAAGGGAAAGAAGACTGAAAAGAAGAAAGAAACTAAGGATCAACCTAAGAAAGAAACCAAGATCAAACCTAAAAATGACACAAACACTTTGATTTCTGAGCCTAAGGCACAGAAAAGCAAGTATTTGTGTTCCTATTACAAGAAGTATGGTTACGACGAGCAACACTGTTTTAAGAAACAGATTGATCACTTATCTCATTTACTTGAGAAGAATAAAATAAGTGTTCCTGAATCCATAAAACAAAGTGCTCCGAAGGCCGAGTCTTCTGCTGCAAAAGGTGCTAAAAATGATAAGAAGAAAGGAAAGGCCCTTGTAGCCAAAGTTGCTCCTTCATCGACATGGATTATAGATTCTGGTGCCTCGCACCACATGGGTTCTTCGCATGTTGAGTTTTCCAACATCGAACCTTGTGGAATGTCCCAAATCACGATGGGTAATGACACGACAGTGTCGGTTTCCGGTAGTGGATCGGTAGAGATGGATGGGGGAACATTTAACCAAGTGTTGAGTGTTCCTGATCTCTCTACCAATCTCCTATCAGTTTACCAAATTACTCACCTTGGTGAAGGAATGCGAGTGGAATTTGGTCCTAACTCGGTGATTATTCGTGAGCTTAACAATGACACTACAGTGGCTGAGGGAAAGGCAGATCACCATTCACGGTTGTACACCTTCTCCCACTTTACTTCTGATTCTACGCCCACTGCCTTGCTCACTCATGCAAATGAGGTTAGTAAGCTATGGCATGAGCATTTTGGACATCTAAATTATCGCTACCTTGAACAATTGAGTCAAAATGAAATGGTCAACGGGTTGCCTCGCGTCAAGTTTTCTAAGGGTCTTTGTGAGGGTTGTACCCTTGGAAAGCATCCTGAAAAGAACTTTGACAAAGGAAAATCCTGGAGAGCCACTCGTCCTTTGGATCTTGTTCACAGCGATGTTTCTGGTCCATTTCCTTCTCCTTCATTTACTAGAGCTCTTTATGTGCTAACCTTCATTGATGACTATTCGCGATATACTTGGGTATATTTTCTTAAGCTTAAGTCTGAAGTCTTTGAACATTTTCAGGACTTTAAGGCTCTTGCTGAGAAACAGGCGGAACGGTCTATCAAGGTTCTTCGAACTGACAATGGAGGTGAATATGTAAACAATAGGTTCATGGATTTCTGTACTTCTGAAGGGATCTCTTTGCAGCATACAGTTGCTTATAGCCCTTCGCAGAATGGAGTCGCAGAAAGAAAGAACCGTACTCTGAAGGAGATGGCCACTTGTATGATTCACTCGAAGTCTCTTCCTCCGCAGTATTGGGCCGAAGCAGTGAATTGTGCAAATTACATTCAGAACCATGTTCCACACAAGGCAGTAAGAGGGATGACACCCTTTGAAGCCTGGTTTGGATGCAAGCCTGATGTTGAGCACTTTCGAGTCTTCGGATCCAAGGCTATGGCTCAGATTCCCAAGAAGAAACGCAAGGCCTTGGAACCACAATCCAAACCTTGTATCTTTGTAGGGTATCCTGATGGCGTGAAGGGATATCGATTGATGAATCCTACTTCTCATGAGCTATATATTGAGAGAAGTGTTAAGTTCGATGAGTCTTCTTCGACTTCTACTTCTCCACCTATTGAGGTTCTTCAGCTCGCTGATTCAGATTCTGACTCATCAAATGATGATACTGTTGAGCGTGCTCCTCTTCCTGATCCTCCCGACCATCAGACCTTTGAGTCTTCTGATTCTGACAGTAGTGATGATGAGGACTATGTCCCTTCTCACTCAAGTGAAGAATCTTCTGACTCTGAGCCTGATCCTCCTGGTCCCCTTTGGGCCAGGAAAACTTTGCAAAGTGCTGGAGATTTAGTTGGAGATACTTCGGATATGAGACGTACTCACTCAGATTTCATTGGACCCCACTCTTTCTTCACCTCTGCTTCTGATCCACAGTCTTTCCGGGAGGCTTCTGGTATTCCTGAGTGGGATTCTGCCATGGATGAGGAGTATTCCTCTCTCATGAAGAACGATACTTGGGATCTCACCACTCTTCCGAAAGGAAGAAAAATCATTCGGTGTAAGTGGGTGTTCCGAACAAAGTATGGAGTAGATGGAGACGTCAAAAAGTTTAAAGCGATTAGTAGCTAAGGGTTTCTCCCAGATAGCTGGGGTTGATTATACAGAAACCTTTGCTCCGGTTGCGAAGATGACTTCTATTCGACTGACCCTAGCCATTGCCGCAGCAAACAGATGGAAAGTCCATCAAATGGACGTTAAGAGTGCCTTCCTTCATGGTGACCTAGAGGAAGAGATCTATATGGAACAACCTCTGGGTTATGTCCAAGATTCCTCCCTCGTTTGTAAGTTAAAGAAGTCTCTTTATGGCCTTAAACAAGCCCCTCGGGCTTGGTATGCCAAGATGGACTCCTTCTTACTTACATCAGGGTTTACTAGGTGTCACTCTGATCCAAATGTTTATATTCTATGGCAAGATGACTCCATACTCATTCTTGTTCTATATGTTGATGACTTGTTGATCACAGGCAAGCTCTTCCTCTATTATTGATTCTGTGAAGATCACCTTAGCCAACAAGTTTTCCATGACTGACTTAGGTCTGCTTCATTACTTCCTTGGGATCCAGATTTCACAATCTGACTCGGGAATCTTGATTTCACAACCTAAGTATGCTCTTGATTTGCTAGCTCAGTTTCAGATGTCTGATTGCAAGTCTTCTCCTACTCCTTTTCTTTCCGGGGTTAAGTTGGTTTCAGATTGCTCTACTCCCTTGGTTGATGGTACTCTTTATCGACAGTTGGTGGGGAGCTTGATTTACTTGACTCACACTCGACCAGATTTATCATATGCTGTTGGGATCATGTCCAGATTCATGCAGGAGCCACATGAACTGCATTGGAAAGTAGCTAAATGGATCCTTCATTATGTTCGTGGCACTTATACTGATGGCATTCACTATCATGGAGGGATTGATATTGACTTGATTGGGTTCACAGATTCTGATTGGGCCGGTGACTTAGATCATCAGAAATCTACTTCTGACTACAGTTTCTCTCTTGGTTCGGGTCCTATTAGTTGGTCTAGCAAGAAGCAGAATGCAATTGCGATATCATCTACAGAGGCAGAATACAGAGGAGCAGTTAACGCTGCCACAGAAGCTATTTGGCTACAGGGTATTCTGACAGAGTTTGGCATCCACTTTCGGTGGCCTACCATTATCTACTGTGATAACACGAGCACTATCTCCATTTGTAGAAATCCAGTTCAGCATCAGCGGACGAAGCACATTGAGATCCATATGCACTTCATACGGGAGCTTATTCATGATGGTATCATCGACATTCAGTACATTCAGACAGCTGATCAGATTGCAGATTTATTCACCAAGTCCTTCACTGAGATGAAGTTTCTTCACTTACGGTCTCTTCTTGGGGTGAGGTCTTCTGCAGCTGCCCATCTTCTTCGGGCTATGTAGTCCTTCTTTTCTTCTTCTTCTTCTAGGAAGATTGTGTTTGTATATGGGCACCTTATCAGGCCTTTAGTTGTCCGGGCCCCATTGACACATCTTTCTTAGTTGTTTAGGAGTGTCTTCCTCTTCCGTCTGACTCATCACAGCCGCTACCCCAGCTTCGATAAAGGGGGGGTGTTAGTGTGAGTTATCCTGTGTCCTCCTCTCATGTTGGAGGGTCATCTCACATGGGTTAGGTTTAGGGTTTTAAGGGTTTCATATGTGTCATGCACTAGGGTTACTCAGCACCCTATATGTACCCCTTTTCTATTCATTTATGAGCATGCCAAGACACTCCGCTGTCTTTCCTCTATGCAAGCTTTGTTTCTGTTGAGCAAGTTCTTCCATTACTGATCAATTTTTTCCTTGCTATCGCTGGAGCTTTCACGATTCCGTTGGAGTGCAACTACTTCGTGGTGCCTCGTTTCCGATTCGATTCTCGCAAACTCTAAAAGTTCAATTTAAAATATAAATAAGTGAGATTCGAATTTATGTTTATATTATGTATCTCCAAAATTAAAAATAACATTATATAATGGGTGGCCTTTTATTCTATGTTTAATTGATGTAATAATTTGGAGGGAGAATGGATGTCCATGAACTTAAAAAATTAAAAAATAAAATTAAAAATAATGAGGCCTCGTGTACTCCCTCAATCTGATAAAATCATGAACAAGAATTGATTGCCTTCTATTATCCCTTAGAGTAAAATAGGTGAAGATGAATAATTATCTAACTTATAAAATCATTTGAAGTGATAAAGCAATGAAGAAGGAGAATAATAGGCCTCAAAAATCACCCTCAAAGTGGAAAAACAACTAGATGAAGAATTGGAGGCCTTCCATTATCCATCAACATGAAAATATCATGGAAAGAAAGATTGACCTCCAATTCTCCCTCAGAGTGAAATATAAGAATCAAGAGGGAGGATTATAGGCCACATGAAAAAAACATTATAGGGATAATGAGAGGTATCATTATAGGGATAATGAGAGGTATCCATAATTACTCAATGTGAAATAAATCTTATCTTATAAAAATTAAATTAAATTTAAAAATAATACATTTTGATAATATAAGTATTTAAATTTATCTAACTCTGAAATAAAAAATATAATCATAGAAAGGTATAAAAATAACTAGGTACACAGGAAACCGCTTTGGTTGAAAGTTCCTTGTAGAATGTCTTTATAAATAAGTCCAAGTCCACATTTTCAATAATTTATATAAGAGACCGATCACCTATTCCTACAAATGCTGGAAATAATATGCATCCTGCATAAATGAAGATGATTTTTTTAGATGAGGTAAAAAAGATTTGGTTTCTCATAAATGAGTAAGAGAATTATTTTAGAAGTAATGAGAAGATAAAATTCATCCAAGGCTTAAGAAATTTAACTATAAAGCCCCTAAATGGAGTGAGACCTTTTTGGGTACTGTTATCCCAATTTTTTTTTTTGTTAAAAAATTCAAATTCTTAGAAACTTTTCCTTTTAAGGTTCTTTGCTATATATCACCATCCTATATCATTTTGTGATGTCATTTTTCCATGTCGCAGTCACTAATTTTTGCAATACTGAAATGTCATACTCTCGTTATCGATGTTGTCCTTCCTTGTCTCCCATGCCCCGTTGAATTCACAAATTGATACTAAATGTTCTTTTTTATAAGTCAAAATATGGATTTAAGCCGAGATATATTGAAAATATCAAACAAAAACCTGATAAATAGGTACTAGTATTAAGTTAAACCAACTAGATTGGTGCTATAGTCAAAATTAGACTATTACATAATATATATACTAAGAAAAGAGGGCATAAAACTTAATTCCTTTCTTCCAATGAGCTAGATACTTCCACTGTAGGATAGATAGGATTACAAGCATATTCTTCAATAACCAGGGCACAAAAGTCTCAACTAGCTTCAAATATTTAAACTTGTCTGTCTATATTCTTAATTTTGAGAAGATGACATCCAATTTCTTTCCCTGAGTGATAATTTCCAAAGAAAGAGCCTTCACAAGTGATCAAATATGCTCCAATACAAGCCCAATGTCAAGACCTAGTTGATCCATATCCTTATGAATAGAAAAGGAATTGCTAACACCCACCAGAACCATTTGAACCCCAATAATTTTGGCAACTATAAGTATATCCAGGTGAGCTATAGACCACGGGGGGTTCACCTAGTAAAACTATGGTATAGCGCGTGTGTTTGGAGGGTATTAAAGAATACCCTTGATTTTAATTTTTACCTCTACTTATTTAATTGATAATACCCCCTCTCATTATATTATTAAAATGAAAATACCCCCTATTTTTTCCATGTACCTCACTTACCCATTTTTCCATTACAAATTTATTTACCCCCTGTAAATCTCTACCCCTATATGTCAAATAAAATATATATCATCTTTCTCACTCACATATTAGTTTTATAATAAATCTTTTTTTATAGAAAGTAGGTTTGAAGACAATCAAAACCTATTACTAATTACCTTAATGTTATTTTTTAATAATTTTTCGTTTTTCAACTAATTAAGATGGTGAAACAATATTATTTAAGATGAAAATAATACTCAATCATAGTTACTAACAAAATCGGATGTTCCCTTTGCATCTCAATATTTCCTAATTAATAATCTTCTAATTGATATTTTCTTAGTCAATAAGAGACTATAATTTGTAAATTTGTGACAATAGTTTCGTTCTATTTGCAAAAAAAAATATGTTTGCAAATACTTCCTAAATTCAGATCCACAGTATGAAAAATTGGGAAGATTGGATCAAGTATAATCTAGTGTTAGATAAGTAAATAATAATATTTTAACTCATCAAGTATTAGTCATGGACTCTTTATTAATTATATGTGAATGGACAAATACCCAATATAATAAAAAATTATCACAAATAGTTAATATAGCTCACCTTTGTTTCAATGGAGTGGAAACCCTCTATATCTCCCCCACCAGCTACAAAGAATTTAATCTTCTCTCAAATCCCATTCTCAATTGAATCCTGCATTGACAATCACATTATTTGAAATCACAAGTCATTGTTGAAAGGATTGATAAAAGAAATCATTCAAAATCGAGATACATTGGAAAAAAGCAACAAAACATCATTTTCCTTTAAAAGTATTTAAATAAATTGCTTAGCTTCAAGTGAGGGAGCAATTCCCAAAAATATTTATCAATCTTTGGTGAAGAAACTTATGCTTTGCCACTAAACACTCCTAGAAGCTATCCTTCATATCATGAAACAATTACATTGTGGACAGTGCCCACAAAAGGACCTCTTTCTGAGATTCCATCAAATAAGCTTAAACAAGTTCTTTTCACCAGATTCCAAAATAATTTTATAAGTAATATCATACAATTGTGTAATTATGGATGGACCAATGTTCTTTGGTGCTCCATCTAAGTGAAATCATTATAATGACAGTTCACATATAACTATCAATCAGCCAAGTTAAAATTTACATCTATTGAACATCTACAATGATAATTGATGAGAACAATGCCAGATATGAGATTTTGAATGTATGTCCACGTTGATAATTGACGAGAACACGCCAGATACGAGATCCCATAGCAACCAAGCTATAGACTCTTATTGTCTTTTGGAATGATTGTTAACATTGAAGAAAGTCTGGATCTACGAGACCTAGTAGGAAGTGAGCCTCAAACTATGCACTGAAAGAAGTGAGATGATTATGGTAACCAATACATTGTTTTCTCTATGTTGGACAATGTGGTTGAAGCTGAATATATCCCAACTTTGCTCTTACCAAAACATTTAATATGCTAGGAAGAAATCCAATGTGAATCCATGTGGGCTCAATACAGGTCGGGCTTGTGAAAGAACCCAAGCTCAGGATCCTGCATATATGTCTCAAGACACACTGCACATGAGAAATTGTAGTGCTTATTCATGAAAAGAGTAGCAAACTTAAACATACCATGTGAAGTGAACTCTATGACAGTGTTCAAACCAAAATCATGTGTTTTGCAACAACAATTTTAAGTGATGAAAGTCCAAACAGATCTACTACAAGTTTGACTGAAGAGGCCAGTATAACAAATGAGGTTTCCGAGGCATGCAGAGGTGTCCCGCTACTTCTGTCTATTTTGGAAATTGCTTGAAGATTGATAGGCATCGGGCTACTTACTAGCAAGATCTCGAAGCTCTTGAGAGAGGGAAATGGTCGACATACTTCAGATCGCATTGGATTGAGCACCTTGAGCGAAATAGCTTAAAGGCCTACTACATAGTGTATACTATAAAATGTAAAGGATGAAGATGCTAAAAAGGCATTCCTATGACATTTGTAAATATTATTAATGCCCGGAAATGGATACTATGTTGGTCGCATTGTGGGTTCAAGTACATAACTGACACTATCCACGAGAGTACTATCGTTGCATAAACAGAAGTGACATAAACCGGTATAGCAACTCAAATATACAGGTATTGTTCGCTGCATATCACTTCGGGTGATGGGATTGAAGATTAGAAAAGTAGACGAGGATTACAAATTACAGGGAGGATCCTGGCTACAGTTGAAGATGAATCAAGGCTAAAGACATGTACAAGGCGTATTCCTTAAGGATAATATGTCTTTAGCCACAATTTAATCCCACTACATTGTTATATCTACCATACACAGTTCCTTGAGGGTTCTATGTTTAGGAGATTGGGTAGTAGTAACCGGTCAGTTGCGACAGGGTATCATTGGAAACTGGACTACAATTATCAGTATTAGACCCAATGCCCTTTTCAGTCATGAATCCATGTGGACAAATGATGCTTCTATGTTACAGCTACAAAGTGCCAGCAAAGCTTCAAATATAACTGTCCAGGCTATGAAGTTTGAATGGGTATGACAACTATGGCAATTTAGCAAGTAATCACAAGTAGCATGCCCTATTAGGACGTGCTCCATTTGGGTATTTCTGGTCTCTATAGGGGTCTGAAAAAACTACCATTGCATTGCTCCCCTCAAAGCAAGTCTTTCATGAATTTGCACCGTAAAATGTAATGATTCAGGCATATTCAACTTTGGATGTCAGTAGTCACAGGTTTGGACAACTCAAGAAGAGATCCATTTCCAAGCAGATGTATATTTTCATATATAATTCAGGTAATTTGAAAGTAAAAACATACTCATGGACCACATCCAACCATTATGTCTAGTAAAAAAATCATCATGTCCATTATGGACAATCACCCAATAATTCAATAATTCAAGAGCTCACAAATCTGGTTGAATCACTAAATGGTCATAAAATGGCAACAATTGGGACAGGTAGGAACCATGATTAGCAACAGAAGATGTTATTTTAAACACAAAGTGAACACAGACAATAGTAAAATAGAAATTTAGAGGCCTAAATTGTAACCAAAGACAAATACAATTACCGACCCGATGAAGAAGACGCCGTAACCTATAAAATAGAATCAATTCACCTTCAAGCTGAAACTAACAACATAGTACAACAAGCTGATTTAAGACTGTATCATAACATAATTCCACTTCCTTTACCAATCTACAAAACCCTTTATTAAATAATTAAGAGAACTGACACAAGTGCAAATGAGCTTATTTGCAAAACAAAATCTGTATTATCTTAATAGCTACATAGCATTGTATTAGATGCTTCCCATTAAAAGTTGTACTATCTTAATCATGCCTGCCAACCACATAAAAAACAACTAGTTGTCTAAACTACAAAGCAATGGAAAATATAGCTAATCATTGTAATGATAATTGTCACACCCTAGTGCATTTCTTACTGTGGAACATAAAAACCTCACCCGTTAACAAAAACCCCCATTAAAAATATCAAAATAATACAAATAAAATTGAAACAGAGCATCAACTGATGTCCTAGAGATAACTTAACCTTTAAAATCTATATAATTTTTTTTACTGAAATTGGCCCAACATTTTTCGTAATAACAGTAACAATTTTGAAAACTTGCCACATGATCATGTATATGCATAGTGGATGTAAAATAAGAGGTTGAAACCCTACCCTGAAATTAGTTTGAAGATATTAAAATGGAACTTGAAATGGGTCCTACTCTTATGTTGGAGTAATCTGATTCCTAAGAAATGGGCTACATCTTGTATAATTTAAAACTACACCTTGTTTAAGTTTTTTATAAAATCTTTAAAAATAATGTAATCACTATCTTCCAATTTGTATGTTCAAAAATAATGTAAACTCGAACATGAAGTTTTCATATTGAAGGGATGCTCTCAGCATATGGCTAATGAACAAACAACCTAAGACATATTTTATTTTCTCTTTGATGCTTTCTTCAAAAAAAACAAAGCCTTTGGCTAAATACCTAAGACCTCACCTGAACCTTACCAAACACGGTCATCTGATTACTTGCTACATTTGCAGTAGGTACTATCATTGGTACATCCAAGGAGGCCATTAAAAATATCTTCACAGTTTTGTATTCATCCATTTTTCTCAGTCCTAACTAGTTACATTAAATCAGAGCCTCCACTCATTTCAAGCATTCGTATTCTTCTAAATTGGGATAAATGTCCTCTCTATGTGTACAAGCATGTTCCCTAACCAATCACAGCTATGTCACAAGTTCATATTCAATCTGTAACTCCCTTATTCACATATTATTAGAACTATACCAAGAAGAGTTCAAACCTTACCTTATTAAGGCCATCTCAGTCTTATCTGGACTATGAAAATCCATGCCATCAAAATAGAGTATGAATATAATGAAAATTATGAGATAAGCATGTGAAAATAAGTGCCTATAGTTTCATAATTGAATCCACCATATAAGATACGTTAGAAACATATAGACTCTTTCTGTAACAAAGAAATAAAAGATATACACACATCAAATCGGAGATCTACTTCCATTTTTAACTATGAAATAGTTTTGAGAGTCATCCCTGACACACAAAAACAAATTATCCTCTACAAATATTCATATATCATTACAAAAATCCCTTCTTCCATGATTAGTTTACAGAAATCTCAAATTATCCATCTTACCAACCTAAGCCATGATCTACAAGATCCAAGAAAACACATCCACACAACTGCATCAGGTTTGATTGGCATTTTAATAATAAAGTTTTGGGCTTCCTCAAGATAACCAACACATCCAAGAAGGTCAACCATACATACATAATGATCCATTGTGTGCAAAATGTAATATGCATCACTCATTTTATTGAAGTATTTACAACCCTCATCCACTAGGCCTACATGGCTGCACACAAATAAAACACACAGGAAACTTACATGGTTGGGGTAGGTTCTAGAGTGCTTCTTCAGTTCAAAGAGTTTGAGGGCATATTTTCCATATCCATGCATTCCATATCCTGCACTCATCGTAGTCCATGAGACCACATTGTATTAAGGCATTGTGTCAAAAATTGTGTGCCTTCTGTATGATTACACATTTGGCATTCATGTTTATTAGTGCATTCCCAACTACAACATGTGAGAAAAATCCACATTTAGTTATGCTCTGATGGAACTCCATGCCTTGTTTCAAAGTTCCCATTTTGGCACAAACTGGGAGAATGGTGGAATGGTGGAAAAGGTTTGCAGAGTCGGGCTTTACACTTCCCATTTGCATTTACCATTAGATAAGAAATGAGCAAGGGATCCTAATTAACATGCATTAGTTGAAGTAAACAAGCAAACTAAACTAAATAAAACTAACCTCTATTCTTTGAAAGCTTGAAATGATGAACCTAAGAGGTCCTAAGCAATCAATTTTAGAGCTTAAGAGAAAGGGATCTCACCATTAATGGATTCAAGGCCAATGGTTCTTCCCTTTTACTCTACATTTGTGTTATAAAATGCAAAAGTGAAGCAAATAGCTCAATAACTAAAATTGGAATGAAATCTAGAACCTAAGCAAAAAATACTATAATCTATGCTAGGAAGAAGGGAGAAATTCTTGAAAATGAGAGAGGCGGTCTAGCCCTATATATAGTTTTCCATTTGGGAAAGTGGGAAACTTGAGTGCATGTGGGACAAATACTAAATTCCAAAAAGCACTTTTAGCAAGTCAAAGCTTACTTTGACTAGGTTTAGGAGAGATAAACCATAGTTAAGGTTAGTTAACCATGTTTAGAAGATAATTAGGGTTTCGAGAGAGTTCTGAGGGGTCTGATCAATCCAATGAAATGGATTGATAGTCTAGGAAGATGGTAGAAGTGGACTAGAAGGAAATAAGAAGCTAATGTAGTCAGAACGAGGCTATAATAGCCTATTTAAATGGTTTACAAGAGGAAAAATGACCAAAAGGGGTGTCGTAAGGAGGGAGTTAGATAGGTTGAACTGGTGATGTATCGTCAGTTTGCAAGGAGAAGAATAATTAGTGCAATATTAGACGTAATAGTGCATTGATCAAACTACAGGTGTCTACAATTGTCCCTCTTTGAGGTGATGTAAGCTACATCACTTCGAAGAAAGTAGACAAATACAAACGGGAAGAAATTTTTTGGAGGGATAGAGGAAAAATTAGTAAGACAAAGGATGCCCCCTCGAGTGTCGATGGGGTGATAGAAGAATGTGATCGACGATCGAAAAGAGAATAAAAGAGGAAGAGAAAAGTGTGAAGAGAAGAAGATGATAAACAAGAAAAAGAGATATTGAGCTATCCATAAAGCCACTATATTCAATATTTAAATCATCATTTTTCTTAGAGACCTCCTCATTAGTCCTTATTAAAAATGTGAGCATACAAAAAAAGTGTATAATGACATGAAAAGCCAAGATACAAAACAACTATCCATTTCTAAAAATGCCAACTCCATGCAACATACAAACATGCAATGCAATACGAGAAGTAAACAAACTCATGTAACAGGGAAATAAGTACAATCACACACACTTAAACCAACAACGTTCAAGATAGTTGCACAAATATTTTGTTATCAAGTTGAAATCCCAAATTTTCTGATAAACGACAAGGATAAGAATGATGCCCCAAGCAATGTGCACATGTAAGGGAAATGATGGAGGACACTTGGGTCCGATGAAAAGCAACGTGCACTATGAAAACAATACCAGGCAACTAATAGTGCCCAGAGTACAGATGAAGTAAGTAGCGAGATTTTGTAAGTGGTTGTAGATCAGGGTGATCCACGAGTCATTGTTTCAAAACATGTGAAAAATCCAACTAGATATGAGATGAGTGCCATGCAAGACACACATATTTTAGCTAAAAAATGAGCTGGTTACTGATTTTAGGTAATTTTCAAAGGTTTTATACTATTTTTTATTTTTCTGAATGGATTTTGAATTTTTTTAAATTTTTTGATCGGTCAGAAGAATTTACAAAGATTAAAGATCCTCTAAAAGTACACAAAGGTGAACGGGGGAAGGCAAGGCTGCTAAAGAGCCAGAATGTGTCCCCACAAGAAGAAAGATGGGGTGATAATCATCATTTAAATAATTAATTATCACAACAGGTGAGAGATAGAGGAAAAAGAAGAATAAAATAGAGGAAGGTTCCTGAAAAGTTTGTAAAAAATTCCAGCGCCAAGAGGAAGGTGACCACAGGGTAGCACAAAGTGCCCCAACATGCAAAAATTAATAAAAATAATTATTTTAATACAAAAATAACTATCACGGTGAGTAGAAGAAGGTTAGAATGACCACGGTGGAGAAAACATGCCCCAGGGGCATCGCGATGGGTTAATATACCCACCTGGGGGGTAAAACAATCACGACCAATTCATTCGTACCCAAGCTCTTGCAAATTTTTACCGCGAGTGTCAGCGAGAGAGCCTGGATTGCGATGGAGAGGTTACCGACGAGGAGGAGGTGAGAAGACTGGATCCAAGAGTACCGACGGGACCCAGCGGATGGACCCTACGTGAGTGGCCTATCCCTCTTTGTAAATTACACATTTAATGCTTATTTAGGTCATATCTAGGGTGGGTAGGGGGAAATTTGATGCATGCACATGGGTGCATGTGTTTTTTTTACATGTGTGTACACGCGCATGTGTTGAAAACATGGGTACGTGCACGCGTATCCATCAAAAGTAGATACGTGCACGCGCATCCATTGAAAGGTGGATACACGCATGCACATCTGTCAAAGGTGGATACACACACATGCATCCATCAGGGGAAGGGAAAATAGAAGGACGCACGCGCACGTGTCAAAACAGGCGCGTAGGTGCAAAGGGGGAGACAATGTTGGTCGGGGAATGGAAACAGGTGCATGCACACGCACGTGCGCACCAAGACAGGAATGTAGGCGTCACACTGGACACGTAGGCGTTCTGTGTGGCCTACAGTAGAGGGGGATAAAAAGATAAGGGGCACGTACGCGTCGGTAAGGGTGCGTAGGTGGCATCGAGAAGGGCATGTAGGCATCAAAAGAGGCACGCGCAAACATCTAGAAGAAGGGGGAAAAACAACTTTGCTAGTAAAATAGCCAAGTATGGAAGAAAATAGACTAGATTAACATAGATGAGAAATTAGTAAATTAGATGATTTGAAAGAAGCATTTTTCCTTAGAAAAATACATCGAAGTAAATAAGTGCCTAACACTTGTATTGTTTTTGCTACGTATACTACCCACACTTCACATGTGGGAGCGATATGGTCGGCTAGTGATGATAGAGGCGCAGTTTGATGAGGATGATAGGAGGATACTAGATATCCTTCTTTACATCATAGGGTTAGCCTACATGTCCGTCATGCCCCAAATCACCTTGGACCATGGCCTTCTTACGGATATAGCAGAGAGATGGCACAGCAAGATCCAGTGCTTTCGGCTGCCCATAGGAAAGATCACTATTACATTAGAGGATGTCTGGCACATTATGTGAGTTCCCATCCAAGGTCAGCTGATTTAGTACACCAGTGACATGGCAGAGCTTGAGAGGTACATTGCACAACTTTTTAGAGTCCTAACAATACCACGTCATGGGATGATAATGAGATTGTCTCATTGTATTGATGACCCTGAGTTAGATCGGTTGTAGTATATATGATGGCCTTTATCAACAGAGTTTTACTCCTTAACAAGACTAGTACATCATTCCCGCTTGGCTTACTTGGAGTCATACTTGGGTTGATAGAGGGGGAGACCTACTACTGGGGTCAGTGCATCCTAGCACACCTTTACTGGGATCTCCATCTTATTACATACTACTGTCAGAAGATGGTAGGCCCAGCCTGATTGCTGATGATATGGGCATGGGATCACATTACGATTAGATGCCCATTAGGAATTTTGAGAGGGTGGGCTCCACAGGAGCCTTCTACTATGGGCTGGGTCCCAATTGGAGATGATGTGTGGCCTTTCAGAGGAGATACATATCATTATTGTAGTGAGTTAGATGAGTTACAACATGCGGCCATTGTATGGAGGACATATAAAAATTTTCAGTGGCCAGAGGATGGTCTAGAGCTGAGCATAGCTACCGTTGAGAATTTCATCTTAGGAAGCCATAGCTACATCCATGAGATTTACAAAGTGGATTGGTGTCAGAGGTAGTTTTGCATCACCCAAGATGTTCTTGGGCCAAATATGTGGTACGCCCAGAGGGCGAGAGAGTATTTTGACATGGGCCCACAGATAGCATTTGACAGGGAAGTGGCCAGCTTTACACATGTGATACCTGTGATGTGGGTACCATTGAGACAGGTTAGAGATCTGGGTTATACACCTGAATATGCACCTTGGTACCATGGCATGATTCCTCATAGATTGACAATCCCCAGAGTAGCTTATGATGCATGTTTGAGAACTCCCCCATAGGGGCCTCCCAGTGATGATGAGGGTGTGAGGGGTAGTTATGATGATGATTCAAATGATGAGGGTGGTCCCGACGCACAGTGTTGAGTCAGAGGTAGGGCACAACAGCCACAGGGATAGGGGCCTAGGCCTAGGCCTAGACAGGTGCAGCAGGCTCCAGATATAGAGTTTCCTCCAGTAGGCATTCCAGTGGGGATATATGCCCCTTTACAGTAGGTTCTTCCTCAACAGGGCCCACCACCTCATGCTCTAGGGGGTGGTGGCGAGGATGGGAAGCTGGCTACAGTACAATAGTAGTTATAGGCCATGATAGTGGTACATCTACAAGTGGTCGGGGAGAGAGATCAGGCCAGGGCCCAGATATAGGTATTGACTGTAGAGAGAGACTAGGCTAGGTCTCAGGCTACCCAGGGAAGTGATAGTTTAGTATGGCAGAGCCAGATTATACAGTTGGCAACACAGGGCATCCAGTTGTTGAGTGCATTACAACAGGCATAGAGCCAACTTCATAGTGTTATGCTTTAGCATGATCAAGTGCAGGCTCAGGGATAGGGCTATCTCATCTAGAGGGATCAGGCATGGGCCAAGCTCTAGACCATCACAAGTAGATAGGGATCAAGAGGTAGCTACCACTAGGGAGGCCTATGCTGACAGAGGTAGGTTGATAGGCGAGCGAAATGCCACTTTACAGGAAGCCACTGCTCTAGGTGATGCAGATTTGATACGTGATGCTATGAGATCCAGAGGTGAGGCCCTCTATTACAGGACAATATACTTCAGAGTAGTCCTAGTAGAGGAGCGAGTGACCCCTTTTACATAGTTAGATGTGAGCTAGACAGGCTCCAGGTCACAGAGATCAGCCAGATCAGTGCAGCAGCCAACCACACAGCCAGGTGCACGGCCAGTACACGGCCCGTAGAGGGACAGGGCCCAAGTATGCAGTTTAGTAGCTTTCCAGGGGTAGGCCCATCACAACGTCCACCAGGACATGGTCCAGGAAGCCTCAGAGAGGGTGAGAGTTGTGGTTGATTCTTTCACTCATTGTCATGTATAGATGTATGTACCATATGTATACGCCTCTTATGAAGGCTGATTTTGACCATGTATAGATTCATTCATTATTTTGTGGATGCCTCTTGATGAAGGCTCAATTTTGATTGATTGTATGTACCTTTGATGTACTATCACACCTCTGTATGCAGGCTTAGTATCTGATCCATGCCCCTTTTATATGGCAGATGGACAGATGATTTTGTATATACCAGACTATTGAGATAGATATTTTTGATACACATGTGATATGAGCATTTTGATGACTTTTATACACACTTCTTGTTTAGATATGTTGTTATGGTTGATGATGTTTCTTTCATGTTCATGATGTATCTTTCTTCTTTATGTATGTGACATACTTCCAGATGTAGAGATGTACATGTTTCCTTTCATAGCAATGATATATTGCGTAGTTGATATCATGTGTTTCTGATTTATGAGATGTTTTGATTTCATATTGCTAGCATTTGGGATGATACTAGATGATATTGGTGCAGGGGGGATAGATTTGTGATCATGCACAACCCCTCTTGCCCCCATTGATGATACAATACATGATGATTAGCTTAGCATACATGCATGATGTAATACTTAGCATTTCTGTATATATATGATGTAGTGAATGTTGTGATAAATGTGATGAAATGATAGATGATAGATGTGATAACAAACAACTGTGCAAAACAAACACACAAGAAAAAGTTAACAAAACTAAACAAATATACACATACAATACAACACAATGCAACTAAAATTAAGATTAAATTGACATTTAATCTAAGCAAGTAAAATGAGCTCTAATGGATGCACATAGCAAAAAAAGAAACATACAACAATTAATTACAAGTATGAAAGTCCTAAAATGAATACAATGCAATCCACAATTAAATCTAACAAGATTCAATATAAGGTAAGCAAATGAATCATTCAAAGAATGAACAATACAACAAGCTAAGTAAACCAACAACTAAAAGTAATCTAAACACTACTTTGTTTTTGCAGGACAACATTGATATATTTTCTAATGTTTTTGAGCTTATCTCGAAAGATAAGATTTTAAAGGCTACAGTTTATGTTGTCATCTAGGTTTCCCTAAGATAACGTTGTGAAACTAACGTAGCTGCATCCCTAAGAAGGTAAGTTTTCCAGATGTTTAGGTTTTTTTGTACCCCTTTCAAATGTTTTTGTGTTTCTAAGGTCATGTTTTGAAAGCAATGTACAAGAAAAGAAGCGTGGATGCCCCCAGCGTGATGTGGGAATATACAAAAGGTAAAATGACCATGTACGATGAAGTGGAATGTGAAGGTGCCCCCAGCATGTGATGTGGGAATATAAAAATAGGCAACATCCTTCACACAAACATAGAGAAAGCAAACCAGATCATAGGTCCTGCAAGGGAGCTTGGGGTCAGATTCCTAGACCTAGCCAGGGAATTTTGAAATTCGTAGAAAGTGGTAAGAGTTACCCATCCTGACGCAAGAGTAACTTGTGAATGAGAAAACCTTCCTTGAAATCCAGAAACTGGTTTTCACAAAAGGACATGCCTATTGCGCCAAAATTGTGTATTTTTCACATGAGGACGACCTACTTTTTCTTTACTGTTTTCTCAATTTTCCATTATTTTGCTTGTTTTTTTCTTGTTTTCTATTTTTTAGTTCTTATCTAATATTCCCACCATGCCTAAGCATAGAATCACTTGAGGTGCATGGTTTTCATAGGCTCTAGGAGTTCTTCACCATCTGAATAGGCAAGTCTATATGCCCCTGATCCATATCTAGCAGTCACCACATAAGGGCCGAGCCAATTGGCCTCAAATTTACCTTTCTTTTCTTTTTCTTTGGTGGTGTTCTTCTGATTTTATTTCAACACTAGATCACCTACATCAAATTCCCTATGAATGATGTGTTTATTTTATCCCCTGGATACTCTATTCTGATACACTTTAAGGTGATTGAGTGCTCTGATACGCCTTTCATCTAACAATTCTAACTCTGTCAGGCGAGCAACTCTGTAGTCCTCATCTTTATCAAGATAGTCCCTGAGAGATATTCTCAGGGAGGGAAGCTCCACTTCCAAAGGTATGATGGCTTCAGTGCCATAGACAAGTGAATACGGGGTCACACCAGTAGGAGTGTGGATGGAGGTTTGATAGGCCCAGAGGGCGGGATGTATCTACAAGTGCCAATTACGACCAGTCTTACTGACCATTTTCTCCATGATATGCACAAGAGTTTTATTGGTAGCCTCCGCTTGTCCATTACCTTGGGGGTAATATGGGGTAGACCACTTAAGTTGAATATGAAAGTGCTGACACAAAGCTTTAACCATTTTGTTCTTGAAATATTTACCATTATCAGTGACAATGGCTGAGGGAATACCATAACGGCATATGAGATGGTTCATGATGAACTTGGATATCTGCGCACTAGTGACATAAGTGAGAGTAACAGCCTCTACCCATTTAGTGAAATACTCAGTGGCAGTTATAATATGAGTGTGACCATCTGATGAAGAAGGATGGAGCTTCCCTATGAGATCTAAACCCCATTTAGAAAAGGGCCAAGGCATTGCAATAGGATGCAAAGCTTGTGATGGCGCATGTATTAAATTACCATACTTCTGACAGAGTTCACACTTCTTTACGAAGTTACAACAGTCTGATTCCATGGTAGGCCAATAATAGCCTACTCTCAATAGTTTCTTAGCTAGCACCATGCCACTAGTATGCGCTCCATAAATACCACTATGTACTTCTTTAATTACGTGAATCAAATCAGTAACATCCATACATCGAAGTAGGTTCCTTTCGTAGCCATGATGATAAAGGGTGCCTCCTAGGAGGGTATAGTGGGTGATATGACATATAAGGGATTTTCTTTCAGAATTTGTAATGTCGGGTGGAAAGGTTTCATCTTGTAGGTACTGATAGATAGGATCATACCAAGGAGATAAGGGACCAATAACTTCACATGTTAAACACGACTCCGGCATATCATATGTAGGCATCTGTAAGTGCTCCACAAAGAAAGGCATATTACTCTCCTCAGGCAGGATGCGCAAGAGAGAGCCAGTGGTAGCCATGGCATCTGTAGATCTATTATGAGATCTTGGTTTTTGTTCAAATATGACCTGTGAAAAATATTCCTTTAGAGTTTCAACCATTTTCTTATATGGAATAAGTTTTTCATCCTTAACCTTATATTCATCATTAACCTGCTTAATGATAAGTTGAGAGTCTCCAACAACTCACAGCTGTTTGATATTCCAAGTGATAGCCAGTTTGAGGCCAGCAATAAGCACCTCATACTCTGTAATGTTGTTGGTACAAGGAAACCCTAACCGGAATTCCCTTGGTATAACTTCTCCTATGGGAGTGATGAGCACCACTCCTGCGCCTGATCCGTGAAAAGTAAATGATCCATCGAAATGGACCTACCATTCTGTGGATTCTTCAATGTACATCATAGATGTGTCTGAGAGATCCAGACACAAAGGTTTTGTTCTTGGTAAAGGTGCCTCCACCAACTGATCAGCCAACACCTATCCTTTTAAGGACTTCTGATTCACAAACTCAATCTCAAATTCACTCAGGAGAATGATCCAATTAGCCATTCGGCCTATTAGGGCGCGTTTGGATAAAAGGTACTTAAGAGGGTCAAATTTGGAAATGAGTTTGGTTTTATTATTGAGGAGGTAATGGCGAAGTTTCTGAAAGGTAAAGACGACTACCAGGCAGGCCTTTTCAATCTGGGGATAATTCAATTCATAAGCGATCAAAGTACGGCTAAGATAGTAAACAACTCTCTCTTTATGGCCAAGGTCATATTGGGAAAGCAATTCACCAATAGTGAATTGGATAGAAGAAATGTACAAGAGGAGAGGCTCTCTGGGAGTAGGTGGCATGAGCATAGGTGGATTAACTAGGTATTGTTTGAGCAATGCAAATGTCTTCTGACAGTTAGGTCCCCACTTGAATGCAACATCTTTCTTCAAGAGATGTGTAAAGGGGTGACATTTATCTGCAAGTTGTGAAATAAACCGGTGAATGGCTTGAATCTTTCCTTGTAGACTTTTGAGTTGCTTGAGAGTAGTCGGTAGAGGCATTTTTGTAATAGCTGTGACCTTAGCAGGGTCCACTTCTATCCCTCTCTGTGATACTATGAATCCCAAGAGTTTTCCTGATAGAACGCCGAAAACACACTTCTTAGGATTAAGGCAAACCTTGTAATCCCTGAGACACTGAAAGATACGTCTAAGAACTTTTGGGTGCTCTTCTCTGCTCTTGGATTTAGCTAGGATGTCATCAACATAGTCCTCCATAATGTCATTCATCATATCATGGAAGATGACTGTCATAGCACGCTGATAGGTAGCCCCGGAATTCTTGAGTCTGAAAGGCATGATTTTATAGCAAAAGGTCCCCCATGGGGTGATGAAAGTAGTTTTATGCTGATCTTCTTCTACAATCTGTATCTGATTATAAACCAAAAATCCATCCATTAAGGATAACATTTCATAGCCACCAGTAGAATCTATAATCATGTCAATATTTGGCAATGGGAAGTCATCCTTAGGACATGCTTTGTTGATGTCACGAAAGTCAGTACAAATCCAAATTCCAACGGGATTCTTTTGTACAGGGACTATATTGGAGATCCAATCTGAATAATCAATAGGTTTGATAAAATCCGTAGCTAATAGCTTCTCTAATTCTTCCTTGATGAGAAGTGCAACTATAGGATGCATATTTCTCAACTTTTGTTTAATGGGCTTGGCATCTGGGTGCATAACAAGGTTGTGCACAACTAGTGCTAGATATAAGCCGGGCATATCTGAGTATGTCCATGTGAAAATATCAGCATATTCTCTTAAAAGTTCTACAAAGGTTTTTATGTTCCTGAGCTTAGAGCGAAGCCCCCAACTTAATCATCCTAGGTTGTTCATTTGAACCAATGTTAAAATTGATGGTTTCTTCAATTAGCATCTTAGATCCATTTTCCATCCATGTAGGATCAGGGGGAAGAGTGAGATCAACCTCCTGAGGTAGCTCTTCATCATCTTTAAATGGACGGCAGGATCTTTGTTTTTGGGACTTTTGGTGAGGGTCAGTTTAGGATAGTTGTGTTGTTTGTAAGGCTGGTATATGATAGGATTAGGAAATGGGGGTGATGAGAGGTAAAGAATGATAGTTAGGTATAATGTGTTGCTGGGTAGTAGATTAGAAATGGATTTATGAGGACTGTGATTCAAAAGTCTAAGAAATGTTACTAAAGAGGACATGTAAGATATAACTTACTGGTTGTTGACGAAGATGCAGGTCCAAGAACTGTGATGAAAAAGGCAGAACTCAGGTAGGATGGCCTGATAACCCAGAAGATGAGATTCTCCCTCCCAATGATCAGATGAGTGTCACAGGGCTCTGGCTATTCAGTTGCAGTCTTAGGCTTGATCTCCTTCACTGCAAACTCTTCTTGTCTCTTCACTTGTCTCCAAACTCGGCCAAGTAAAGATCCGGATTCTCTTGATCACTTCTGATTTCCTGGGTTGATCCAAAAATCCTTTGACCTTTGTTTTTGGTTAGGGGAGCCCATTTACAGGGAACCGACGGCGGTCGAGTAGGAACCGGTATCGGTTAGGTCAAAGTGGGCTATTTTTAGTAAAAATAGCCAACTTTCCCTCCTTTTTCTCCCGAGAGACTAGTTGAGGGCTTGGTCAAGTGACTAGAAGGTTGGTTTTGGGTGCGAGGAAGGGGTCATTAGTCATGGGGGTGTGATGTGTGGACCAAATTATAGGTCTTAACTAGGTTAGTTTAGGGTTAGGACTAGGTCATGATCAGGTGGCAAAATGAGGTGGCATGTAAGGTGATGTAGATTTATCAATTACAAGGTAATTAATAAATAATTGTGTAAGGTTTAGGTGATGAGGTTAGGTTGCGAAATGAGATGCAGGTCCCCAGGGGTCATAAGACACAAATTTGG
Source organism: Taxus chinensis (assembly GCA_019776745.2). Lineage (NCBI taxonomy): Eukaryota > Viridiplantae > Streptophyta > Pinopsida > Cupressales > Taxaceae > Taxus > Taxus chinensis. Next base: position 178,316 of record JAHRHJ020003074.1, on the reverse strand, counting down.
TGTCTACATTAGCCCCTTATTGTCGTGTAGTTTGTTTTGTAAAGCTGCACGAACAATAATATGAAGTGGTTTTCCCTATTACGGGTATAGGTAATCCCCCTCAAATCTATTACAGACAGATTGAGAGAACGTGAAATCAGGGATAGGGTTGATAAAGGGTAAATGTTGTAGAGATGATGGTGAGATGATAGTGGGGTAGGTCCAAGGAAGCAAACGCACGTTGAAATACATTAGTGCAACTAGGGTACATGATTTGATGAGCAAACCAGCAATGCATAGGCAAAGGTCGATAGTTTATCCAAACAAGGGTGATATAATCTTGGTATCCAAGGCATAGGAAGTAACTCCAGGGTATATAACGGGTAAGGTACAGGAACGTTTAGGCTTGTTCAGCAGTACCAAATGGTTGGTTTGGTTGAGATAAACGTCATGGTCTAGGTCTAGGCAAAGTTGGTCGACAGATCAAGTCAAGGACCCTAATCATGCTAAAACATGAACAGGTGAGCTCGATTGAACTAAAAGCTACATGATGGGTGGATAAAAGTGTTGTTGTTGATGTTGGGCGAGGTAGTTAATTGGTACAACCTTGGGTCGGGCTGATTAAGGAGTGAGGGCCGTAGGTCGGGCCAAGTTGTTGGGTTGCAGCCTTGGGTTGGGCCACAAATGGTTGGGGTGAGGCCTTGGGTTGGGCCGGATGGATAGGTTGCGGCCTTGGGTCGGGCTAGATGGGTAGGGTGAGGCCTTGGGTCGGGTCGGATGTGTAGGTTGCAGCCTTGGGTCGGGCCGGATGGGTAGGGTGAGGCCTTGGGTCAGGCTTGGGTCGGGCCAAATGGGTAAGTTGCAGCCTTGGGTCGGGCCAAATGGGTTGGGTGAGGCCTTGGGTTGGGCCGGATGGGTAAGTTGCGGCCTTGGGTCGGGCCAATAGGGTAGGTTGAGGCCTTGGGTCAGGGTGGGTTGGTTGAGGCCTTAGGTCGGGGATCGGTTGAGTGCGGCCTTGGGTCAGGCCAAGTGGGTAACAGAGGGTTTACAGCAAAGGTCGATATAGGCGATGTTGGTGAAAAAGAGCAAATAGTAAATAAGGGTAGAAATTTGGGGAAAATTTGGAATTAAACCGATGTCGATTCTCTATGACTGATACCGGTTACGAAACTGTTACCGGTTTCTTAGGGCACAATAAAACCGATATCGGTTATAGGTAAAAAACCTATAAAAAGAAAAATACGGCCTGTCATTGTCACATTTGCAATTTGAAAACCAATTAGAGTTGTCTGACGTGGAGAGTTGAGATTGGAGTATTTGTTGATTGAGGTGGAGCTATTTTTATTGGAGGAGTGAGTTGTTAGTGGGCCCGAGTGAGGAGGAGGCAACAGTTGATTGGTTGAGGACCCAGAAGAGGGATTAGAGCCATGGCACACAAGGCAGGAGGAGCAGGAGGGGCTGGACCAACTAGACCACCACCACCCATCCCACCACGACGACGTGTCGTCATACCGGTAGGTTCGAAACCCCTCATTGTGTGCATTTTATTGCGTTATGCTATATTTGGGATTTTGGGTAGGAATGTACATTTTGTAGAAATTAATTAAGAAATGGAAATGATTTGAAAAAGGGAGAGGGTAGATGGGTAGATAGGGTTAAATAGGTCAAGGTGGCAAGGTGGGTAGGTTTTTAGGGTTTTGGGTGGGTAAATTGGTAGAAATAGGGAAAAAAAATGTAGTTTGGGGGGCCGCGCGGGGGTTCGGCTCCGGAAAGGAGGACAGTGACCGATGTCGGTCACTAAGTGACCGGCATCGGTCACAAATTTTAGGGGAAAGGTTGGGTGTGTTGGGTGACTGGTGTTGGTCATATAGCGGCCGGTGGGTGTCGGTGGGGTTTTTTTTTTGTTGGTGGGTGGGGAGTTGTTGTTGTTGGGGTTGTGGTTTTGGGGTTTTTGTTTGGTGGGGTGGGGGGTGGTTTGGGTTTTTGGGTTGGGTGGGGGTGTTGGGTGGGGTTGGGTGGTGGGGGTTGTGAAGGGTTAGGGGGGGTGGGGTTGGTTTGGGTGGGGGGGGATGGTGTTGGGTTGGGTTGTATTGGGTTAGAAGGGTTGGGGTGGAGGGGTTAGTGTGGGTTTGGGGTGGGTTAGGTGGGTCAAGGTTGGGTGTCGGTTTTGGGTTGGGGGTGGGTTTGGGGGTGTGGGTTGTGTTAGGTGTGGTTAGTTTTTGGAGGTGGGGTGTTGGAGTCCTGGTAGGTTTTGGGGGGATAAAAAGGGGGGGTTTAGATGGTAAAGTAGTTGTTGTAAATAAAGAGTAGGTCTAAGGATGTGGGTTGGTTTTGCAGGCACGTCAGCAGTTGACGATGCGGATAGGATGCCCCCGCTGTTGAGTCGGATGAGGACCACACGTATCTGCGGCTCATTGGGCCATCATGCACGAGGTGGGACTTGGCGGAGTCCAGAGGTTATAGAGCGATAGAGAGAGATCACAGCCTGATGGTCGCCCTCATCGAGAGATGGGATCCGGCGACCAATGTGTTCCATCTCCCGACTGGGGAGATGACTATTACATTGGAGGATGTGTACCGCATCCTTACTACTGCTGATCGATGGAGAGGCAGTCTTTCAGGTAGATTCAGAGACACCATGGACAGCATACTACAGGTTTTGGGGATGCAGCTGCGCTACTGACCTATCACAGCGCGAGTATCGGTATGGTGACATGTACCGTGCCACGACATGAGACACGGCTTGCTGTGCTGATGATGATTGGGATCACCTGCTTCGCCCTCCCAGACTCAGAGGGAGGCCGCTTTCCACATGGGCATTGATGGGGGTGCTACATGAGATGGTGGAGGAGCACACCTGTTTATGCTTGGGCACCAGTATATCTGGTGCAATTATACAGAGAGCTATGGGGCTATCGCCGCCGGATGAGGCGATTTGGGTATTTGTTCGACATTTTTGTTCATTGTTGGGCATATGAGCACATCATATGCATTAGACCTGTAGGGCTGCCCCAGCAGCCAGGGCCACAGGTCATCTACAGGTATGGTTTTCAGAGGTGGTTGGGGGTTGTGGGCCAGCCACGAGTAGTACTTGCAGGGCGGGATGTCACTTATTACCGACATTTATTAGAGGGCCTGATAGCGGCAGATATTGTATGGAGACCCTATAGAGGTCATCACCCCCTGGAGGAGCCCGCTTACAGCTGAGCCTGGATCCAGTATACATTCTGGATAGCAGGACGGAGGCCAGGGAGAGTACGAGTGGATACCCCCTAGAGAGGGTACGCAGGTAGATGGGGGCTGCGACAGGATGAGCCACCTCCCTTCCCTCAGTATAGGAGGGATGATGTAGAGGCCCCACTGCCTACACCACAGCCCTTTGGATCCAGATTGGGTTGCAGAGAGGCCAGCCGGTGAGGGGTGTAGATGATGCTGGTTGCACAGGAGCATTTTGGTGTGGTGGGCTGGGCAGAGAGCAGCGAGGATAGCACAGCCCGCACAGCCAGACTTGGCAGCAGTGATAGGAGAGAGAGATCAGCTCAGGGGTCAGGTGCAGCTCTTACAGGGGTAGCTAGCTGCTGCACAGGCACAGGATAGGGGTCTTACAGGGGGCAGCTAGCCCAGGCTCAGGTACAGGACACAGGCACACCACCACCAGCACCACAGCCACAGGTGCAGGTACAGGTACAGGCACACAGGTACCAGCACCACCACCACCAGCCAGCCACAGCCCACAGGCACAGGTACAGGTAAGGTACCAGCCCCACCAGCACCATAGGCACCAGCACAGGGGCACTGGTGTATTAGGCATCAGGGGACCAGCCCCAGCACCTACGGTGGCTCGAGAGCGTTATATGGAGGTTAGAGTGGAGGCCCGATACTATCAGGATATTCTTGATGGTACCGGGGAGTGAGTATCAGCCATATGCGGCACATAGAGCAGAGACCTCTCGGAGCCAGAGATCTCAGGGAGGTGCAGCCACAGCTGGTGTGTCTGTGACAGGCAGAGGAGGCGAGAGGTGACCACAGGGACCAGCAGGGAGAGGTGCAGAGGGCGGTGGGGAGAGCTGAGGGTCCCTGACATGGTTTTGTATATTAGGGGATATGGGCACCGGTCTGCGAACTGGTTATGTATTGATAGAGGCCTGCGTGCCTATATAGTATGTATTCATTATTTATTCATTCATTTTATTGTTATACCGGCCTGCGAGCCGAGTAGGGTTGTACATTTGATACCGGCCTGCGAGCCGAGTATATTTTTGATATGAGGGACCGGCCTGCGAGCCGAGTCGAGATTTTTTTTGACAGTTATTGCGGCCTGCGTGCCGGCTTTGTTGTATTATGAGATCACAGAGGCCCCGATGTAGGGCACATTGTATTTTTGAAAACTTTGTATATATATAGAGATGATGTTTTGATCCACATGTGCTGTGTTCAAAAATGTTTTTAAAAATGGTTTGTTAATGGTTTGGTAATATATAATGTATGATAAGTTTTAGTTGACATGTTGATAGATGGATGATGTTGATGTTTTTTTTTTGCATGTACTAAATGATAGTTGAATGACATGTTATATGATGAATTGGTTGGTTTGTGTTTTGTGATTATATGTAACTGATGAGTTGGATCCAAATGATGTATAGATTGATAGTTTTTAATTCGTTAGTTGATGGTTTGTGTATTTGTATGTAAATAAATGATGTTTAATGAAATTGTAATGATATGGTTGGATGATGAAATGTGGTAAATGGTGTTGTTTATGCAGGAAAAAAGAGGCGGGCGACGACAAAAATTTAGGTGAGAAAAAAAGAAAAGAACGCTGTTTGAAAAAAGGTAGGTGTGTAACCGATATCGGTTATGTAACCGATGTCGGTAGCTGATAGACCGATATCGGTTAATAACCGATACCGGTTATTTAGGTATGAGCTTTTCTAAAAATAGAAAAGCTAGGGTGGCAACTTAAGTTCTAATTTTAGAGCCATGCAAGAGGTTAAATACGCGAACGCGACGCTTTTTGACGACTGAGACAGGTAATTTGCATGAGAGATTTGAGTGATAAGGAGAAAAGAGACAGGGAAAGTGAATGTGATCTGAGAGATTCAGAAGGCAGAAAGGAAAATTTGAAAAAAAGGGTGGTGATCATGGCAGAACGAGGAGAAGCATCCAGCAGGCAGGGACAAGAGGGAAGACAAGGGCCACCTCAAGCTGCTGCAACCCAAGAGGTAAATGTTTTGTTTGTGATTTGATTTTTGCATGGTTTTGTGAATAAGATGGGGGATTAAGTGGGTAGATATGAGAAAGAAAACATGATAACAAGGGTTATAAATGAGGTGAGTGTTACGGGGTAGGTAATCAGGGGTTTCGGGTATGTCTGTGTATACAGAGAGGAATAAACGAGCAAATTATTGTAGGTAGGTTGGTTTTTTTTAGGCAAGGTGTATGTAAAGTGACAGTGACCGGTAGCGGTTAGGGATAACCGGTATCGGTTACTTAAACCGATACCGGTTATGTAAACCGATACCGGTTACTGGAGGAATTTCCAGAATGTTTGAGAAAAACCCTGGGATTTGAATGGTTGTTTGTTGTTTTGATGTATGCAGGCAGAGGCAGGGTTGAGGATGAATGATAGTGTGCCAGCGCTGTTGTCACGAATCCGAGCGGATGTAACACCAGCTGAATGGACATTGATAAATCGTTTGGGGTTAAGTGGAATCCGTTATTATTCACGAATCGCACGTAAACCATGCTATGTTACAGGCATTGATTGAGAGATGGAATCCGAGACAAATACCTTCTATCTGCCAACAGGGGAGATGACAGTAACATTGGAAGATGTGTTTCAGATTTTGAGACTCCCTATTACAGGAGAACCAGTATATCAGGCACTACCTAGCGCGGCACGGGGAGCGATAACAGCAGTATTTGGTCCATACGCACGAGATTTGACACAGCGAGGTTTTGTCATTACATATGGGGTATAATGTATGCAGCACACCCTGAGGAGACAAGGTTAGCAGTGATATTAATGATAGCGGTAGGGTATTATGCGTTACCGAGGGCGGAAGGGGGAAGATTTCCAAAGGCATTGATGTGTGTTATTTGGGAGATGATAGAAAGGAACGTGACTTTTGCATGGGCACCTGCATATTTGGCGGAGCTATACAGGGGTTTATGGGCTTGTAGGGTGAAATCACAGGACGACACTGGATAGTTCATACTTATTACACTGTTGGGCCTATGAGCACATTGTTTGTGTGCGACCAATAGGCCGACCCATCCAGTCAGGAGAGACCGGGAGTACAGAGGTTGGGATTCAGACGATGGGTCCAGACAGAACAAGAGGCAGATCCCAGGCCGTGACGGGTGATATTGAGTATTACAGGCAGGTATGGGAGAGAGTGACGGTTTGCGGATATCTGTTGGAGGCCATACGGGAAACTATATGGTAACAGAGAGCATAGCTGAGGAGTTGAGGGGTGTAGAGCGATTGAGGTGGATCGCAGGGCACAGGCCGGGTGAGTATGAGAGGATTCCTATAGATCGCGTGCGGCGACAATTTGGATTTGTGCAGGATATACCCCTGGCTTATAGACCATATATGAGGATCGACGCCGAGGCAGCATTCTCACCTCCCCGGCCAACACCTCCAGAAGGGCCTGAAGAGGTAGCAGCCGATCGCAGGGTAATGGATGCGGGAACGACAGAGGCCTATAGATTATGGTGGGTAGCAGAACTGCGAGGTGTACGTGAGCGTCCTGACATAGTGGTGATTACAGCAGAGAGGGATCATCTGCAGCATTTGGTTTAGCAGCTCCAAATGCAGGTGAATGAGACAAGAGGATTGTTAGTGGTTGCGGAGTCACGGGCGGGGAGAGACTAGAGGCTGGAGTCCTCCATGCGAGAGGGCGTATTCATATGTTACAGGAGAGATTGGCAGATCAGTGGGCGGTACCAATAGCCGTGGTACCTTTGAGGACAGAGAGGCCTGGCGAGAGGGGGTCGACGATCACGATCATCACCTAGTTCGGGATGAGGCGTGAGGGTCTAAGTAAATGTTAGCAAGGTATAAGAATAAATAAGGATGCGACCTGCGTGTCGATGATAGAGAAGATGTATTTGTTTAACATCTAAATAAAACTGAATATGTATGTTGATTTGAGTTACGATAATAATAAGAATGTTTGGTTTTGTGTTTTGATTTTCGGTGTTTTGAAAAAAGGATAAAGAGGACTGTGATTAAATAAAAATACACAAAAATATTTATATTACCACACATGATAGGTTATGGTAGGGGATGGTCGAGCTAACCTTGGGAGACCCCATGTCTCTGAAGTGCTGCCTACATAGCCCATTGCACAAAGCAAGGAGGGGCCTCAGACCGATGTAGTTCTCCCTTAGGACCAGGGAGAGGTGAATTCAGGCAATTTGGTATGGTTAGGCAATTTTGGTTTGGTTGATAAGATATTGATGTTGGTAGGGTAATGTTGTTGGTGTTGGTAATGTATGGTGATGTTGTGTAGGTATAGGGAAGCGAAAGTTAGCCTACCCAAGTAGTAGGGAACCATATCCTGATTAAGGTCAACACACAATCCTAGATGCGAGCAAAAGAGGCAAAAGTGTGCTCCGTAGTTGAGAAGAGAGCTAAACAAACCACATATTAAATAGGATGAGCTTGAATCCCTAGGTACCTTGCATAGCGAGAAGTCAATAGGTGAAAAGAGTTGTATAATCACAATATATCGGATGTACGTCACGTCCCTTGAGTTGAAACAAATGGTGAGGTGAGGTGGATGATATAGCTGAGGTACGGAGAACTTATTACAAAGTGAGTGTTCTGACGAAAGAGAACCTACCCTAAATAGACAAGTCCATGACTCAAAAGTCCTTTTGAATGAGGCTTTTCTTTTATTGAATGTAGACTGATCGATGCGGGAAGTCTACAAGGGATATTGATTGTATTATTCTTGAGGTCTTCACGAAGCTGATCAATGCGAGAAGCTTCTGATAAAGGCTGACTGTGTATAGCTGTCCTTCGAGGGAGCAGTCTATTTATAGTAGCAGATATGATTGTAATGCATAGCTGTCCTTCGGGGGAGCAGTCTATATATAATAGCAGCAATAGTTCGGCATATAGCTGTCCTTCGAGGGAGCAGTCTATATTTAATTTAGATGACTAGATGTTCTTTTGGCGTGAAGCATCTAGTTTAGTAGGAAGTTTGACTCAAGAAAATCCCATAAGATACGGCTTATTTTAATATTTTGAAGTCATGGACTAGACTAAAAAGGGGAAGGCATCATCAAGGGGAGGTGAGGATCAAACTATGTGAGCTTGATTGTTATTATGAAGTGTAGGAAACAGAGTGTATGTAGTGGTAAGTGAGCTCAAGGGACGAGCGGTAGGTAGATAAGAAGTGATATAACACTAATTTCAACAGTAGAATGGTCGAAGATGCAAGGCATTAAGGGGTTCAGGCTCAGGTTTACCATTAAGCGAAGCTAAATGATAAGTACCAGATCCATAGGTATGAGTGATTATATAAGGCCCAATCCAATTGGGAGCAAATTTTCCACGTTTTGCTCTTTTCTAGTTTGGTTACATGTTGATTCTCTTTGAGAACAAGATCACCAACCTTAAAGGTACGCTCATGAAGTCGCTTATCATAAGCACGTTTAATGCGTTTTTGATAGATTTGAAGGTGATCAAGAGCTGTAAGACGGCGTTCGTCAAGAAGCTCCAATTGGGCTAACCGCTCTTGGCAGAAATCATCGTTGCTTCTCTACCAAGAGTGTGCTTGGTATTTGCTTTACAAACTGGAGAGCATCACAAGTCAAATCAAGCTGTCCAATTCTTCAAGTGATTCCTCATCATCTTCTCCTCTTCCTTCTGAATCTCCCCAAAGACTGATGAACTTGCACCACTTCTTGAATTACTTCCTTCCCTTGTTGGGCAACTTTTGGATCCTTTCATCAACCACCCTTCTTTTTTAGCATCTTCCTCAATCCGTAGGCATCCGATGAGAAATCAATCCGCAGATACAGAAGAAGTTGTATGGATTTCCAGGGGTGTTGAGAGTTAATCAAAACCTCTCTCAACTGCTCCCCTTTTTCCTAAGAGCTCATTTCTGTTGTCCGTTGTTTTCTTTCAACTTTGGCACAGGACGTCTATGGAATCCTTTGGCATCTTGATGCGCCCCTTTTGCTGTTACTTTTTTCCCTAGAGCCCACCACCCTGGTTTACCACATGTTAATCCAGCAGCTGTTACAAAATCACTCTAGTTTTGTCAGCTAGATGGCCAATCTCTGCGAACTTATTCTCCTGAAGCACATTCTACCAAAACCCTTGAACTGTTTTGGTTTCTTTGCTGATTTCGCAGTGACCTTAAGTGAGCTGAAAATCAAAGGCTGGTAGGGGTACAATCACTTTCCTCTTCCTCGGATTTTGCTCGAGTAACCATGTGGAGTATCATAGGACAATTTCCAATGTTGTAGTAACTGGTATTCCTACTCTCAAAGGGGAGAAGATTCTCTTTGGAGGGGGAACAACAGCCAACGGGTAGTAGGTGTAATAATAGAGGCAACCTGTTGGGGGGGAGTGTTTGGTGATCACTTGGTTCCAGCAGAGAGGGGTGAAGCCCCGGAGAAAATATTGGCCATGCTGAAGAAGTCGGATTGGGAATGAGGAAGGCTGAAAGTGGGTTGTTGAGGGGGGAGGCATTTATTCCAGTTTCCAAAGCCTTGAATTCAAGAGATAAGGTCCTCCAGATAGCAATCAGCAAATGGTGACGTCAAGAGTCTGGCTTTCCCTCCTTCTTTCAATTCATCTCCCCTATTTCTGGGTGGTGTTTGGTGATTCTAGCACAAACCCCGTTTGAGCTGAATCGCCAATTGAAGAGATGTGTCTTCTTTTCCTCTTGCTTTTTGGGATCCCTGATTTTATAGACCCCCCAGAAGATTCTTTGTCCTTTTTCTTTTGGGAGGGCCCCCCTCCGTTCACAAGCCAACTTTGGAACTTGTCATCTTTAAAATTCAATGCCCAGCAGAGAGCCTTTTTTGGTGCGAGCAAGATGAACCGACCTTCTGTGATAGAGGCTTTTTCTTCGCTGGCTACCAATCAATAGCTGGAAAACGTATCGATCTTCATTAGCCCTCATAGGACATATCCACCACTCTTTCATTGTCAGTTGTGCCTCATGGCAATTAGGAACTCTAGCGTCTTGAATCTCATTATAGTTAACCTACTATTACTTTTCTGCGAACTAGCAACTTCGTTACGCAGATCCACCCAGATATCCTCAATGTCAGGCATGTGCAGCTGTTGGGCTCCATAGGTTCTAAGTACTTCCTCGGATGTCAAAACCATCCGCGAACTCATATGCTTCTTTAATTTCTTTCTCCATGGAGTCACCATTCAACAGTTTTAGCCTTTGCCATGTCGAGCAGTATTCTCCCATAGATTGGGAATGATACTGCTACCTACTCTTATGCTTGCTCTGTGGACTTTGTGAAAATCCAATAGTTGTCTGCCAATTCCTATTAGTTCAATCTATCCCTGGAGTAGCGAGCAGACGAAAGGCTCTCCCGATTACATGACCCGTTTAAGGTAGGGTAAACTTCTTGAACTGTAAGAAGATACATCCCCATTTAAGATACCTAGTCCAAGCTTCCGTCTGATACCCTTGTCTTTCTTAGCCCTGGCTTCAGCCGGGCAGATGTTCCGTAAGAAAAAGCGTCCATTCCCCTCCACTAAAATGATCCTTGGACCCCTTCTTTTTATTTCGGATAATACTTATAGACTGGGTTTTTCATTCTGCTTCCTTAGTATCCCAAGTCCGGATAAGCTCCTCATCCCACTGCCTGCCTAGGCCCCATATAGAAGACATATAAAACTTTCGCAGTCGATAGACCGTCGTAATCTGAGACAGTCACCCATTACTGATAAGGTTCCCAAGTCAATACCTTGCTGGTTCTTCTTTGCTGGTGGACCAAATAAACCTGATCATCCATCCATGAAATAAATTTTGTTTCCGGCAAGCCAAAAAGCCTGGTCAGGCGGGTGATAATGTCATTGATTTCTTTTATGAAATCACATGATCTAAGGAATAGTTTCTTGGAATCTAGATATACTGTTTTGCCTTGACCAAGAACTTCTTATTGACACATCTTAATGTCAATTTCCTGGTTTACTGTCCCAGGCCTCTGAGCCGACTTTGATATTTAGGTCCCCAACTCCTCGAAATTAGGTAGTTGTTCAGGAGATCATCAAAATAAGCTTCCATCTAGTTTGATAACTACTCCCTCACCAGCCTGATTCTTACTGAACAGAAGCCTAGTCGTAACTAGATGGCACAGCCAAAACAACTCACTCTGACATTGGCAGACATGGTAAAGCCCTGCTGCAGAGGGGCAAAGCCACTGTTAGCTAAACCATCATCCTGGGGTTTGAGAAGAACTCTTTCACCCTCATTCCAAAGTCATCCATATCTATGTTGCCAATTCATATCCCTGATATCATATTACAATCATATATGATTGGGGATTCCTGGTTTCCTTACATTTTACTCTAATCCTGCTTATACTTCTCGGCCTTCTCCTGAGATTGGACTCAGGGTCGACATGAAGAATGTGGAGGGAGTAAATACTCTTCGAAAACTCAGTGATGCTGTTTCAAACTGGAAATCCCGATTGACTAATGCGCTGGAAAGAAGAGAAGAAACCCGACACCTGAAGAGGATGCGGAAAACCCTGAGAACCTGACAATTTTATCTGTCTGACTTTGGCAAGCCGACACTTGCTTTTTGTGACGGAACCAGGCGGAAGACCCGGCACTCACTGTTTAATGGCGGACACGGGAGGAAACCCTTTGCCCACTTTTGATGATCGGAACTTCGGAGATTCCCACACTTAACTGTTGAGGTCGGAATGTTTAGAAACCCCGATACTTCAACTTCCTTTATACTCCGGGACTCCGGGCCTTTGAATCTCTGCAAAACAGTTTTTCAAAACCGAGAAGCAAACAAAGTCTTTCTGTCCTTTCCACATATACAACTTCCTTTCTTTTTTTTGTTATTCATAGTCCATACATCATGCATATAATTAGAATTTTGGAGAAACAACATCATTGATAGTCTCAAAAAGAAAATAAACCCTAAAACCCAACAAACCCTTTTTTGTTTTTCCCCCAACAACACAGCAATAAGAGGAAGAAAACCTTCAACAACTTGCAAGAAATTGGAAGAAAATACGCTCAAATCGGTCATAAAATCAAGATAAGAAGAAGGGAAGAAAATACCTTCGATTCGAACCGGTAAGATCGAAAACAAACCGACCATCGGGCAAGCGAGTTTAACGGTTTTGAAAATGAAGAGCATGCGAAAAATCCACGAATTAAAAATATGATGGTACTAATGCCGTGGAATCCGCATTCTTTATGAATTAGTAATAAATACACTTCAACTCGGCACGTGCCAACTCCCACCATTCGCATATGCCATGTCAGCAATGTTGGAGGGTTCCGAAAACCCGCACGAGAGATTTAGTGCATTCCGGTTTCGGGTTTTTCTGAAAACATAGAGCACAAAACATGAATGCTTAGGTTGGCTACATAGCCCCTAAAACTCCCGAATACAAAGGATTGAGTGGACCTTCTGGATTGTGAGAAGCATGGCGCATAAACATGTTTTGGAGGCATGGATGTTTCGATTCTTGGGGTTCCTAAAACTCCGAATACAAAGGTCTTCTCAATACAATGCGGGTTTCGGATTTCGGAACTCAGATGTTCATAAAAATGTTTTGGCTTTATGTACTTCCGTGCGTTGAATTTCTGAGAAACCCCGATTTTCCAAAGGATTTTTTTTCAATACAAAAGGCCGGGTTTCATATTTTGGAGTCACGCGACACAAAGCATGTTTAAACTTCAGGTCAATGTCGAGCTGTTTGGGAACAACCGAAAACCCCGTATTTTCTTTAAAAGAGGCCATAATGCAAAATCACTTCGAAATTTTGTAAGGGGGTTATCCCGATCGTTTTGCGTGAACTCAAATGGGGGATAACATTCCCTTGACGTAATCGGAGATGAAAAGGGCAAGGTTCATGGTCTCTGTAACCAAATTCACAATTTCATTCCATCTTCAGATAAACTGACTGCAGCATCTTGTTGTACAGAGACAGAGTGGTTGGGCAGTGGGTTGTTTTGGTGAGAGAAGCAACGTGATTGGGTGTTTAGAATGGAGCGACAGGCAGGGTTTCATAGGTAAAACCTCTACCCCTTGAAGTCTCAACGGAGCTTGTCGATGAGATTCAAAGCTGCATGAGATCATACATGGGTCTTTTTATACGGCGATTGGTTGAAAGCGTGTTATAAATTTCGGGTTTGGCAATGCCATTCATAGACGGTATAGGCGGGTCCTGAATACCACTGTTAGGTGGTGTTGGCAATCAGGATGTTTGAAGGGGACGAGATGCGCAGGTGTGTTTTCTTTGCTTTTCCCAGTGTTTTTCTGCCCTCGAGTCTCACACGACCATATTAAATCTCGTAGACCTGAGATGAGGAAGATGGTTGGGATAACTCATGGTCTTTCAAGGAGGTGGGTTGTAATAATGACTCAGATCTTGGTGAGGCAAGGGGGGGGACAGATGTATATAGGAGAGGAATGGGAACCTAAGGTCTCTCCCTTCGTAGTTGGTCTTTTTCTTGAATCTTTCTATCCGGTAGAGGTGACGACAAAGGATAGGTTTTTAGAGCTTTGCATCCCTCCACATCATGTCCTGGTGTGCGGTGATAACGCATATTTTTAGACTCATCATACCCATATTTCGAGGTTTAGACGGGTCTAAGGTCTAGTGGAGGGTAGGAATGGTTCGCCTTCCGCCACCACATAGCAAGGATTTTGGCAGTAAGATCCCTTTAGTGTGTCAAAATCGGAATAGGATGAGGGTATTGGTTTGTGTGGGTTTTTGGTAATGTTTGGGCATGATTTTTGTTTCGCACGGTTGGTGGTTTAGCCGAGGGGGTTGTTGATACATGGTTTTTAACTAAACGTTGATTTCTTTTTGGCGCAAACGCTAGTGGGATTATTAGGCCACAGATGATGGGGTCTCAGAAAACACCAACGGGGAAATAGGATTGATGACCGAAAACAATCTTTTGATGATGGAATTTGTTTAGGGTTGATAGGTGAAGGATGCGCGGCGTGACGGTGTTGCTATACCCTGGAATTTCTGTATAGGTTAGGAGGGCGTAGTTTGTTTGAAGAAAACACAGAGTATGATATATTTAATGTAGGTAAGGTATGGGGTCCCAATATGGAGGTAGGTATGACGATGATGGTTTTTGTTGTGATAGGGGCACGGATGAGTTTGTCTCCTAGGTGGTGGAGTGGATTTATTTTTGGATAATCGGTCGCTAGGCGGGTGCGTTAGACTGTGCATTGGTGAGGTTCCCAAATGGTAGGGGAAGATCTGGTTTAAGTTTGATATAATGGATAGTGGACGGGGCATTTTGTGTATAGGTGAGGGGGGTGACGGTGAGAACACAGGGCATTTTAAGCTTCCTGTAACACTTCATATATTTTGAGACATCAAGATCAGTCATTTGCCATTTTGAGAGTAGTAAAAGGGGTAACTTAAACATTCCCAATAAGGGCCTGTCTATCTTTGTGGAATGATATCCTCCAGGTGTGCTTTGTAAATTTTTGTACTGAAGAAAGTGGGTTGTATTCCAGTCCACTGTGGGTTTGACACGGAGGTAGATAGGCACGTATCAATAGATGTTAAGAGGTCAACCGTCGTTGAAAAGATTTAGGCGATGAGGGACTAATCGGTAGAGGGCGTGTTCGAGGGTATCTGTCACGTTTAAAGAATGTGGTGATGTTAGTGAAGAGATTTCTCGGCTAATGATGTCAAAAGAGTGCGAGCCTTCTCTTGTGTAGCAAGATCGGTAGAAGGTGACGTTTAGGAAATAGATAAATTAGATACAACATCCGCTCACAGTCTTGTGGGATGTGGTGTAGAAGATTCGTTCTATAGACGGAAGTCCGGGGCAGTTAACTCCTCTATGGGTAAAGGATGATTTCACTTTGGCTTGATGGTGGTGAAGGAGGTTTCAAACTCCTTTTGTTGTGGAGATGCTTGATTTAAACAAATTTCATCGAGCTTGTTGGCTGAGAATCGAAGACTTGCATGATCTCAGACCACTCCTCCTCCTCCTCGTCAGATATCTTGGTTCACCGTTACTTTGGGATGAGTGATTAGGGAAATGGCTTGTTGAAAATTTTCAGATTTCGGTTAGCGGGCATTAGGTTTATCGAGGTTATATCCCCTGCGTCAACCATTTCCTTTCCTCTGCACTCTGTTTTTTCAACATCTTGCGTTTTCATGACCTATGTGCGTTTTACGCTGTGAAAGTTACAAAAGCATTTTCTTTGTACCAGGAGGTAATTGCGTGGGTGAGTCAAACCCAGAGTTGAGGTTTTAACAGGGGGCAGGTGATAGCCCCAGCTTTGAGCATTTCTCCAAGATGCCTCCATAAGTTTTCTCCCAGGAGTGTAATTTGGTGTGCTCGCTTTGTACTTATAAGTGTTTTCGGCGGAGTATTGGATGGTGTTTTGAGATTTGACCATACCGCATGGACAGCTCCTTTTGATTTAGAAGAAGTGACGCGTGGGAGTGGTGGTGTTTGGCTTGTTTGGTAGAATCATGAGTTCTGGAATTGGGGTTTTTTGTACGCAACCGCAATTTTCTCTTCTTCTAAGGCTCGAATTTCAAGTTTCCGGCAATGGTAAAGGCCTCGTCGAATGTTGCGTAAGTTTGAATTTGAGGGTAGGGGGAGGTGCTTAGCGCAGGCCCGCGTAAATAGTTTCGATGAGTTTTGTTTGAGGCAAGGCATACATAAGTTGGTTGATAAGGCCTCCCCATCGTCCACGAATCTGCGCATAGATTCGTCTTTCAATTTTCGGATGCATAGAGGTCATATAGATACTTTCTTGCAATGTTACTGGAGTAAATGATCAAGAAAGATTTGGCTAGTTTTTGGTTTAAAAGAAAAGATCGAGTGCTGGGTTTAAAGCACTGTACACTCCACAGGCGGGTCCTGATAATGTACAATGGGGATGGCGGAGTAACAATGCCGTCACATGGGTAATCAAATAACAAGTATGTCTAATGACTCGCAAGTGTTGTTGATGAGCCTCTTTTTAACTGTTAAACGATAACTTTGGCAACCTCCCATTGAGAGGATATGAAGAAGGGGGACAGAAGGGTGAATGGGCTCCCCGACAAACTTGTCGTAGTCAAGGCGCACGACTTCCTAAAACTAAGCTTAGGTTTTGCATTTTGTCCATCATTTGTTTTGATGAAATCGTGGTTTGGATGAGATGCTGGTGCCAATAATAGGGATTCCATATAGGTGTTGAGGTTACTGGATACGTGTATGGGATACAAGGTAGGCGTAGCTTGAGAAGGAAAGCTCGTGTGAATAGGTGGCAGAGAGTAAGTCATGAATGGAGTGGTCTGAAAGAGAGATTAAGTAGTGCATTTGGTGGTAACAGGATACGCGTTGTCCCAGATTAACCAAAGGAACAGCTAATCGGGGTTCGTATGAACCTCGGAAGCTTCAGATTGGTAGACGGGGCTAGAGATTCAGGAAGTAAGGCCAAGTGTTATCAGAGGATGGGATCTAAATGAGCAGCTATCTAAAGGCATGCCATACGGAGCTGACCATCAACCTACGTTCGGGGGCATGAACAATAGTATTGTACAACGCTGGGATTAGCATCCAGAAATTTGGCAAAGTCCTTTCTCCTAATGAATTTGGGGGATCTCACTGGTGTCCCTATGGTTCCCTATAGAATGTGAAGGGGGTGATTCAGGAAAAGACACAGAGAAGGCAATGTGAACCATGGCGGCGGCTTGGCTTCCGATTGATGACAACCATGGACATAAGAACACACAGAAAGTTCAATATCTCAAGAACAAAAACACCTCAGAATGATGAATTTTGGCAAGTTCTTGGTTTGTCAAAGGGCTGATGAAGACAGTAACCGTGTGAGGTCATAGGCAAACGACGTCGGTCCCTTACCGTGCCCGGTTGGTCAAAAATTCTAGAAATAGAAGATATAAAAGGCTGCTAATTTGATTTTTAGCACGTTATATATTTATCAACTTATTGATCACAGAAGACAAAGTCATGACCGAGTAACACAGAAATTTGAAAACAACAAGAGGACACACGGCAAATCTAGAGACTAGGCCTAGTGTTATTTTAGTTGTCATGGGCTTAGGCCTTTAGACGTAGATGATGTCAGAATCCTAAACAAACAGACCTGGGGAAATGTCAAGTTTGTTTGGCTTATAAGGTTACCTCAATCGGGCGGAGGAATACCATGGAAAAAGGGGGATGTTTGAGCTGTTGTGTTAATTGGTGAAGTGATTCGATATGTGTTGTCAATGAAACTAAGGGTTAATTTCCTTCAATACCGTTGATATCACCCCACGTGTACGACCTGTTCTTATCTATGTCACTAGAATTTGAAGAACAACAAGAAGGAATGCAATTGCATGTGTGTTAACCCAAATAAAAATTATCTTCGTGAAGCAAGAGAGATGACCTTTCACGAATGTCGAAACTAGGAAAGTAAGACAAATCTTTAAACGAAAAATATACAACAAAAGCAGCAACAAGCACATAATGCTTCCTAAAATGAAAATAAGTCAAGAGAAAGAAACCCAAAATTGGTCCCACTGGCATGCCCACAATTTTTCGCCTCATAATGGTTTCGTCTACTAACTGGAATATAGTTGGCTCTAATCCTTTCATCCTTTTTAGAAATAGATTGAGGTTATGGTTCGGAGGAATAACCTGTTGAATGTCGAGATGGTGTGCGCGTAACCCAGAGAAAGATAGGCTGACGCAAAGACTCCTTTTTTTCTTGGAAGTACTACCTAAAAATAGACACAGACCACAAGATTTGATTAAACAATCAATGGGGAAACCTATGCCTTTTTGGGGGCCCAGGAAATATAAAACTTCCTTTCGAATGTGTCAGTTCCCCTGCTATATGAATTACACAAAAGACTGCCAAATATCAATTAAATGTTTCGTTAAACTGAGTAGGGAAAGCTGGTTTTTGGTTTAATGAGAGGAACCCCGAATTGCCGTTACTGATAAACCCGATGCCCCGCCGGTTCTAATAACCGATACCGATGGTTCTTCCTGGGATCTTCTTGGTAGCTATGGGTTTTGTAGGCTGGTTTATAGATGATATTAGGAAAGGGGATGATTAGAAGCAAAGGATAAAACAAAAAAAAGTTTTTTTTTTTTTTTTTAGAAAATGCTGACACTGTTAGGATAGTAGATTCAGAGACACTTTAGGATGACTAAAATTCACAGAGCAGAAGAAATGTTAGAACACCGAGGACATGCAGATACGACTTACCTGGTTTTGGGGAGGATGCACGTTGATATCCCCTCTAAATCCTTACTGCAAGCACTTCTTGGTATTTCCCACTCATCTCTGCTACGTTAAGTGAAGATCTACTGGACTTCTGTTCCGCGCATCACAATGCTCTCCTGTTTGATTCCAGAATCCTTACTGATCTCCAAAATGAAATTCCGTCGTTGGTTTTGGTTTAGGGAGCCCTTTACAGGAACCGTGGCGGTTGCGTAACTGCGGCGTCGAGTAGGAACTGACATCGTAAGGAAAAGTAGCTATTTTTAGTTAACAATAGCCCACCTCCCTGCTTTTCTAACCGACGGTGGTCGAGTAGGAACCGGCATCGGTAAGGAAAAAGTAGGCTATTTTTAGTAAAATAGCCCACCTTCCCTGCTTTTCTCCCGAGAGATCAGTTGCGGGCTTGGTCAAGTGGCTAGAAGGTCGGCTTTGGGTGCGAGTAAGGAGGCATTAGTTATGGATGTGAGTCTAGACCAAGTCATGGGTCTTAATTAGGTTAGTTTAGGGTTAGGGCTAGGTCATGATGAGGTGGCAAAGTGAGGTGGCGGGTAAGGTATGTGGATTTATCAATTACAAGGTAATTAATAAATAATTGTGTAAAGTTTAGGTAATGAGGTTAGGTTGCGAAATGGGATGCGGGTCACAAGGGGTCGTAAGACACGAATTTGGTGTCTACACCAACCTTAATTTTAGTTCCCTCAAGGTCACTCTTGCCAAGTTTTCCAAGAAACACAAAATGGTTTCAAGGGTTTTAAGGTATGCCTCACGGTATAAGTTTTCATAAATTGCCACTCCCATGACTAACAAAACCAAGAATGATATAATGGTCACTAATTATCAAATCACAAGGGTTGATCTAGGAAAAGTAACAACAGAGGTAGCAAAATAGGATGCACAAGATGTCATGAATGTGTTATACGAGAAGCTGAAGGAAACAAATTCATGAAGATATGAGCTAAAAGAGAAAGTAGAGTAGCTGACAGAAGTATTACTCAAGCTCTCAAAGCCTCTTGATTCAACATCTGTTATCCTCTACTCCTATCAGGTTCAATTTCTCATTATTACCCATGATTGAGAAGATTAATGAAAAGGGAAGAATGGCCAATGAAAGGATCTAGTGGCTACTCTTTCAAGGAAAAGAGGTCATTGATGACACCATGGAAGTTTATAAATCCTTGGAGGATATAAAGAAGGATGGTGAGAAAATGGATGATGAGTTTTCGGCAGAATTCAGGAACCTAGAGTTAACTTTTAAATCTCTCAATACATTAAAACAGGTTCTGTCCCACATCATATGGTCAAAGAAGGAATCATTCCACATGGGGACAAGCACTTTTAACTGACCAAAGCCATTAGATTTAGAATAAAGATTCTCAATGAAGCTTGTAGAAAATTGAGGGAATCAAGAGATCAATTGGTTGATGGCACAAATGACATAGAAGAAGAGCTAATCAAGATCTGTGCTAAAGTGTTGAATGAAAGCTCAAGTATTCTACCCATTGACGATCTTTACAAGCAGATCCAAGAATCAATTCAGCACGAACCAACTAATGGCTTTAGCCTGGAAATCATTGATAGGTTCATGAAGATTGAACATTCTTTGGAAACACTGAGGAAACTCAACAAGAGACTGAAGAAACTTCCTGGTAACTCGAGTGATACTCAGGAAATGTGTGAAGTCCTGAGTGATCATTCCACCATGCCTGATGAAGATGAGATGTAGGGCATAATCTGAAAGTTCCAAGAATTTTGGGACAAGCAAGCTTTTTTAGAGGAAGACAAAGATGATAAAACAAAATAGGCATAATGTTTCATGTCATTTCAATCCTAAAATCGACATGTCTTTTTCATTTTTGTTTTGTCATATAGGAAGAAAATTTTGACTTGGTCTCCTATGTGAGAGTCAAGAAAAATAGGTCTCTCATTAATATACTATTTCCTAGGATTTATCCTATTTTATCTCAACTCTTTTTATTATAAATAAGGGATACTTGTGCATTCCAAAGTGTTGAGATTTTTGGAATATTGAGAACTATTGTGAAGAAGAAAAACTTTTTGTTTTCTTTTAATCATTTGAGGAATAGAAACCGATGCTATTTTTCAAACTTTGTGTTGTGAGATTCATCTCTCTTAAGATATTGTTCTTATGTTCAGAATCTTAAGCTATTCTTTGTTTAGCATTCTCGATTATTTTAATTATTTCAAACATTACATTTGTTATCTAGAACTCGTATGATTATTTCATGATCTGTGTTTTCTCAAAAGAAAATGTGTTCCCCTCATTTCCTTTCCATTATGTTTCTTCCATAATAATAATTTCCTTTCTATCCATTCCATTTCGAAAAAAACAACATCTTCACCTAGTTTGGATATGGATTTTGGGATTTTATCCCAACCCCAATGGTTAGAATAGTGTTAATATTGTATGTATTATTTCCACTGTGTTTTAGATTAGTAATAAACAAACAGCCTCACCTGTCTTTGAGGAGGGATTTAATCCCATGTACTGTGGTTGAACCTCATATTTTGTCTTGAAAAAATATCCAACCAATAGTTTTTGGCAACTCCGCTGGGGAATACGGATTGATAAGACTAAGCTTATCCTATTGGTGTCTAGTGACTCCATATTTTCCTTATTTTCAAAAAGATCTATTTTCTAGTTCAAGCTGGCCGGAAAGATCTTTACTCGATCAAGCCGAGATAGAGGTGAAACTGATCCATTCTTTGATTTGCTTCAGCAACATAATTTAAGACTTTTACCCAATAGTGTTTCATCTAGTCAAGCAAGAAGTTCTTCACCCATCCGAAGAACTTAAATTCCTCAAACAAAAGAAGTTTCAACAACCTGCCATGCATTATTATTGTCTGATACTCAGATTCCTGTACACACTTCATTCAAAAGTATGGTAGCACAACATGTGCCTTGGGGTGTGGCTATTGGTCCTCTTTCCCTAACTCCACCGTTGCATGATCTACCTCATGGATCATGTAAGAATATTCCTAAGTTCAATGGTGATGGGAAGCAGCACCCTGATGAACACATCACTTCATTCTTTGTCACATGTGGCATTCTTGGAGTTTCTCATGAAGACATCTCTGTTTGACTCTTCATTGAGACATTGCATGGTGTAGCAACAGAATGGTTCTACCATCTTCTGAATGCATGCATTACTAACTGGGCTACCATGAGATCCATGTATTTGAAGCAAGGTTCAAACTAGCCAAAGATTCTCATGCCTTGTTACAAGCTTACACACATGAAGAAGGAATCTTATGAACCCATGCGGGACTTCATAGCCAAATTCAACAAGCTGATCCGTAAGATTCCAGACCTAGTTGTTCCCACTCTTGAAAATCAAAAGTGTTTCTTCATCAACGCTCAACCCCCTGATGTGAGCTTCTTGTTGAGAAGGTCTGTTATCCCTGATTTGGCCACTGCTCAAGCTACAACCACTGAAATAGAAGATGATCTTATTTTGGCTGGAAAAATTAGAAGAGAATCATCTAAGCCTAAAAATCAGAGTTCTTCTTAGAGTACCACTAATCCTATGATTCAGAAGATGGCCAATGACTTGATCACTTTAAAGAAGCAAATGTCCCAACAAGTGACCAACGCTCCTTATCAGGATATTCCTAGATGGAATTTCAACAATACCAATGGCACTCCCGCAAGAGATAGGAATCAGTTGATTACTGCTCCCACTAGGCTAGCCATTAAAGCTCCTCCTTTCATCACAACAGTTGAAATAGTTGAGGGTGAAGAACCAGATGATCAAGATTCTCATGAAGCTTTCAAAGCTTCAGGATATGTTGATGAGTCTTTTGACGATTCAGCTGGTGACTCCAGCATTGGGTATTTGGAGTATGAGGAAGATGAAGGTGAGCATGATGGCCAATCATTTGCAGTATTCACTCGATCCCAATCTCAGAATCCCAGAAATCCAGTTGAAGGCTCTAAGGAGAAAAGTAAAGAAGCTCCCATGGTTATGGCTAAAAGAGGCTCTCCCATCTCAGCACAAACTGAAAAGGAGACAACTAAAAAAGTAACTTCATCTTCTAACTCTTTTTCTCCTTCCCTCAAGGCCAGTACCTTCAGTTCAGACTAGTGTAACCAGAACTAAGCCCTTCCATTATTCCTTCATATACTGCTTTCGACATCATTGATCATGCAAAGAAAACCAAAATCCAAATGTCAGAAGCTGAGTACCTGCAGTCCAACCCTAAGAAATTTGAGAAACTTGCTAAATTCATTAGAAGTAAGGTTGTTATCCCTTCATCTTAAAAAGGAAATTTTCTTAGCCCCACTCAGCCTTTACCTCAGAGTAATATGACCTCGGTTGCTTCTTCATGAAATATCAAACCGTTTTATTTGTCCTTACTTATAAACATTTTTAAACTCAGACAACTACATAATTGACTCAGGAGCCTCTGATAACGTAATGCCCGTAAAAGTATGTCATGCCCTTAGAATCACCTTGACTAAATCTTATGGGCGGTGTTATTCCATGGAAACCAAACAAGTCCCCTTGATTGGCCAAATCAAGGATGCACAATTTACATTTGTTGCCTTCCCTAAAAAGAGAGTGAAAATGACTATCTTGGTTGTTGATATCCCAGCCACTTATGGCATTCTCTTGGGAAGAGGTTTTTTGCAAAGATGTTGGAGGAGAAATCAACATGGACTGGACAAAAGCTAAAATTCCAGTAAATGGAGTTCCTCGTGTCCTTCACCCCGAAGCACAAGCAAAGTACCTGGTCACTAAATCAGATGATCCTAAGGCTCAAATTATCTTTGAAGATGTAGGCTTGGGTAATTATTTCATGACATCTGAGGTTCCCTCTATAGAATTCAAAGAAGAAGATCCTAATGTTGTTTGGACCCTTGAGTTCGAGGGGAGTTGTTCAACTACTGGTTCAGGTGCTGGCATGGTTCTTATATCTCTAGATTTGAGATTTTTCCCTTTTCTTTCAAGTTGCATTTTGATAATACTAACAACATAGCCGAATATGAAGCTTTTTTATTAGGATTAGAAATGGCAAGACAAAAAGGAGTCTGAAATCTTAAAGTTTAGGGAGATGCCGAGTTGATTGTGAATCAAGTAAGGGGGACCTATCAGGTAAAAAATGATCACCTAAGACATTACAGGAACAAGGTTTGGGACAACATAGAATGCTTTGATGCTTTTTCCATTAAGGCAGTCTTAAGAGATTACAATGATAAAGCTGATTCTTTAGCCGTATCTGCATCTCTTCTCCTTCCTCACCCAAAGTTCAAACAGGACATGTATACCATTGAGATTGTATATCATCCAAGTGTTCCAGATAATTCAGCACATTGGCAAGTATTTAATGATGATCAACAAGAATTGTCTTTTCTTGAGAAAGATGATAATTTTAGTGAGCTTTATTTTGAAGGATCAGAATCAGCTTTTCGTGAGTCCGTCTCGAATTCATATCAAGAAATTGATGGTGAATTCATCCAGCTTAAAGGCAATAAGATTCCGAAGGGATTAGTTTCTCTGGAAGGTCTGTTTGACAAGCATGACCATTTCATTCAGGATAAAAGGCAAGCTGAAGGTGCTTCCTCATCAGAGGTAGATCAAGTTAACTTGGGCTCCACTGATCAACCGCGGATGGTAAACATCAGTAAATGTTGTTCTCTGGAGGAAAAATAAAGATTCTCTTCACTCCTGAAGAGATATATGGATGTCCTAGCATGGTCATATGTAGATCTAAAGTCTTTCAAGCCCAAGGATGTGTAACATAGCATTCATTTAAACCCTGAGGTTAAACCCTACAGGAAGAAGCAAAGGAAATACAACCCAAAGATCTTAAGGACTATCCTTGCTGAAATTTAGAAGATGTTAGATCCAAGGATTATCTTTCAAATCCATCATTCCACCTGGGTTGCTAATATTATTCCCGCCAGAAAGAAGAACGATGAAATCCAGATTTGTGTTGATTTCTAGAACCTCAATCAATCTTCATTGAAAGACAATTATCCATTGCCCATCATGGACCAAGTATTATAGACTATCACTGGATCAGAAATGTTATCCATGCTTGACATATTTTTAGGGTATAATCAGGTTGAGGTAGCTACTGAAGATCAACATAAAATGACATTCACCACCCCATGGGGAACCTTTGCTTATAGGAGGATGCCTTTTGGTTTGATTAATGTCAGAGCCATGTTTCAAAGGGATATGGATTTAGCTTTCAGATATTTGATGGGAAAGGTCATAGTTGTGTATTTGGATGACTTAACGGTCTTCTCAAAAAAGTGAAGTGATCATTATGATCATCTGGAACAGGTACTCTTAAGGTGTAGGCATCATGGGATTTCATTAAATCCTAAAAAATCCATGTTCGAAGTAATAAAGGAAATTTGCTGGGTCATATCTTGACTAAAGAAGGAACCAAGATCGACCCAAAGAAGGGTGAAGGCCATCCAAAGCCTTACCCTACCCATAAGTAAAACTAGGGTGCACTCCTTTTTCGAGAAGGTCAATTTCCTAAGAAGATTTGTACCTGACTTTGCTGATAAAACCAAGGATATCCTTGGGATGATGAAAGGTAAAAATCCATTTCGATGGAGCACTGAAGGGAATCTTTCTTTTAAAGAAGTCAAAAGAGTGATTGCTCACGCTCCCATCCTGGTGTGCCCGGATTTCAAAAAATATTTCATCATGTACATCTATGCTTCCACACATACAGTATCAGCCATCCTGATGCAGGAGAATGAAGAAGGAATCAAATCTCCCATCACTTTCATGAGCTTCCCATTAAAGGAACATGAATTGAAGATGTCACAAATTGAAAAACATGCTTATGCAGTGGTGAGAGTAGTGAAGCATTTCAGGTATTATGTGTTGAGTTCTCACACTCTCGTTCTTGTTCCTGATACCGCAGTTAAATCCATCTTGACCCAACAGGAGTTGGGTAGTCAACGGGGTAACTGGATAGCCAAAGTCCAGGAGTATGACCTGGACATCAGACCTACCAAGTTGGTATGGGGAAGAGGCTTGTGCCAAATGATCACAGAAAACAATGCTGAGACAAAATGCGAAGAAACTGAAGGTACTTCTTCAGAATTGCCCATGGTGCTTTTTGTAAGCATAACTGATGAGTGGTACACGGATATTGCTTTCTTTTTAACTTATGGTGAATTCCCTCCACATTTAAGCCAAAAAGAAAAGAGGATAGTTAGGTTAAGGTATGCAAGATACATTCTGTGGGATAATGGTATATACAAGAAAGGTATTGATGGTGTATTCCTCCGCTGTGTTGATAAGTCTCAACAGGTAAGGTTACTAGAGTCCTTTCACAATCTAGCATGCGGAGGAAATTTATCTTTCTCCATAATGGATTACAAGATTTTATGGGCCAGGTACTATTGGCCTACTCTCTTTCGAGATTCAGCTGAATGGGTAGCCAAGTGTGAAGCTTGTCAACATTTCGTTGGTCGTCCTAAGCTAGCAGCTCTTCCCTTGAAACCTGTGGTGATTGAAGAACCTTTTCACCAATGGGGGATTGATTTCATTGGAGTGTTGAATCCTACCTCTAGTGTCAGTCATAATTATGTGCTCATTGCCACAGACTATTTCACCAAGTGGGTGGAAGTCACTCCAATCAAACAGGCTACCTCTGAAGCTGTGTGTAACTTCCTCAAGGAGAATATAATTGTTAGATTTGGTGTGCCTCACAAGATCGTTGCTAACAACGCTTCCAATTTCTCATCCCATGAGTTGACAAAATTTTGTTATGGCTTTGGGATCACATTGGCTCATTCATCTGATTATTACCCCCAAGGTAATGGTTAGGCTGAATCAAGCAACAAGAACCTGGTGACCATAATCAGAAAGTTGGTCGATGAGAATCAGAAGACATGGCACAAAGCATTGTATGATGCATTATGGGCAGATTGGATTACTCCTAAGCATGCTATTGGAATGTACCCATTCCAAGTATTATATGGGATTGATGCTGAGATTCCTATCTCTATAGAATTGCCAGCCTTACGGTTGGCTAAAGCAATTGAGGATGAAACTTTTCAAAGTTCCATTGAGAAAAGGATAATGTACCTAGCCAGGTTAGAAGAAGAATGGAGCAAGGTGGTGGATCGCATTGCAGATCATCAAAGTAAATTCAAAAGGATATTTGACAAAAAATCGAAGCAACGTGATTTCCAGATCGGAGATCTAGTACTTCTCTGGGACAAGAGAAGGGAGCAGAAAGGGATGCATGGCAAGTTTGACTCCTTATGGAAAGGTCCTTTCAAAATACATCAGCTGAATGGTGAAAATAGCTTATGTCTATCATATCTAGATGGAGAGTTTACTCCCTCTACCTTTTAGTGGTCAACATCTAAAGTTGTTCCATCAGTAATGCAAGACGCTCTCTTGCACTGTATCATAATTTATTTTTTGTTGTGTGTTTGCTTTCTTTTCTTTCTTTCTTTCTTTGTTTTCATTTTTTCTTCTTCAAACTCCATAGCCCAATGGATAAAGCTTTTTGATATATGAGTTCTCTTCCTTTGATGTCTCAAAGAAAGTCCCCAACTGGAGCTAGTTGTTATCTTGTTTTTAGTGATTTCAGCTAAAATTGAGATAACCATAGAATTTTTTTGACAAAATCCCCTAAAAATGCCCTTTGAAGGAGATTTTCAGGTTTTCAGGTTTCCATCGCATGGAAACATATCCTTGCATGATTCTTGTCAATTGTTTCCTAAAACCTGATTACAAGCTAGTGTATCGGGTTTTCGGAACTCAGAAGCATCGAAACATACCTTGCAAAAAGCATGCTTCATGTCACTTGGTTCCCGAAACCCAAAACCTGAATGATCCTTTGTGTCGGGTTTTCGGAACTTGATAACATCCAAACACCTCATGCTTCATGTCAGTTGTTTCCCGAAACCTGATTTGATAGTAAAACCTTTGTATCAGGTTTTCAGACACTCCGAGCATGATGACATGGCATTAATGTCGAGTTGTCAGGTAGTTAGCACACATGTCAGATGAGGTGTAATTAATGCTAGGGCTTTATAAATAGTTTGAATTTACATGTCATTTTTACCTGGTACATTTTTTGCTGCGTGGATTTTTCGTGCATGTTCCTTCGACCTCAAAACCCGACTGAACCTCTTGATCGATTTCGTGATCTGTCTTCGACCATTTTTCAAATTTATTGAAGGTATTTTTCTCTTCTTCTCCAGCTTTGAGGTCTTTGGGGTTGTTTTTGAGATATTCTTTTGGTGTTTTTCTTCTTTTCTTTTTCCTCCCTCTAGGTTTAGGGTTTTGGGTTGTTTTCTTCATTTCCTATTGTATTCATGTGATACATCTTGTTTGTAATTCACCCTTTGAGTGTTTTCTTATTTTTCCCATGGGATATACTCTATTTGGTTTTTGAGATGAATCTAAAATCCTAATTTGTGAACTTGGCGGGAATTTTATTTGTTCTGACATCTCAGAAACCCGACGCCTTTGTTTCGGGTTTTACAGAGTGCTTAACATCCCCTGACTTCCGCTTGTATATTAGGTTTTGCACAAAGTGTTCGAGTTGCATCAACATCCCTGGCTCCGCAGTGTATCGGGTTTCGCAAGCTACTTAACATCCCCTGAGTTCTGCCTTTGGGTCGGGTTTCATAAGGTGTTCGACACGACCAAATTTCTGATATACATTGCAGTGTGTCGGGTTTCAGGAAGTGCTTTGCAGGTCCCAAATTCCGGTTAGTGCGGCGGGTCTTGTAGGGTTTCTCAACAAGCTTTCAAGCCCGATTGTTCAACCAGAGGTCATCTAGGCATTCTTTCTTCAAAAAATTCTCATGTCAGATCCTGGACAATCTAAGGATAAGTCAGACAGGTAAGGAAAGATAAAGTACAAGTACCCATAAGATGGAATCCCCTTCCTACATAGATTGCAATTACGACATCCGAGACACGGAGCTTGGTAATATAGACATGGAAGACTTTTGGAACAGAATCAAGGATTCTTCTCAGAGTCCCTGGATGAAGTCAATAGCCGGCAGTGGCCTCCCTCTCGCAGCAGGATTCCCAATGTCTGCTCAATGCCCTGAATTCATTCTTACTTGTGCTTCCAATTATGACTCGGCTTCCCGCTCAGTGAGAAATAATCAAGAAAAACCATAGTGAACTTGGATGGAGGTTACTTTGATGACCTCTTAAGATTGCCCAACTTTGCAGAATATGTTGATTTAAACCTTCAATGAGCACAGAAGGCCTGGGACAATGATCAAGAAGATTGCATCAGGCATGTAAACAAAAAGTTCTTAATCAAGGCCAAGCTAGCCATCTCTAGGTTTCCCAAGTTTGTCCCTAGGAGTGATTTCATCCTTGAAATCAGTGATATCATTACCCTGCTAAGTCCAAGTATTTGGACTCCCTAAGTCTGAGAGACTTCCAAGGGTGGATGTATCAATTCATGGTCATCATAAAGAAGAATGACCAAGGAATCGATTGGAGCAGTCTTATAAGTGATGAGATAGACTCCCAGATGAAAATAGTCTTGACTACTGACAAGTTCTATATGTCATCATACGTCACCTATGTAGCAGCTGGCATGAGAAATTATCTAGGGTTGGATGTAAAGGGAAATAGGGCAACATAACATATATATCGGTATTTCCCTCAGCTAACACTTGAAAGGGTCTAAGGATGAATTCAGAAGAGTGAACGACACCTTCTTTTATGAAATCATCTACATCCTAAACCCTTGATTTAAGGAAAAGAAGAGTCTCTGATGAGGCATGGGCCAAAGTATTGAAATGGGGTTGTATCTTATTACAATTCAATAAGTTCACATACCTTCAGGTGGTTACGTACCTGGGTTATTTTTTCTGTTTTCCAAAGATTCCTAGGTGATAAGTTGATCCTGATGGAATTGGTTAGAAAATTGTTAGGTTTTAACAAATTCCAACAGAGTAAGCACAAGGCTCACCGTCTTCTTCCCTATTTCCATCAGAAGGTACATGTATTTAATAGTGGTTAAAGAAAAGAATGTGGTACACGAGCTGTAGGATAATTTCAAAATTCACATGAAGCAAAAAGATGGGTTTGATTTTCGAGGAGACCATAAGTAATATGGGACCTTATATCTACATGTGCCTAGTGTAGAAGACATTTTGGTTGATCTTCGAAATGAAGTCATCCATCCGAATGAAAGGAAAATAGCTAGGTTAACACTTAAAGAGATTCCGATGTTAGATCTATCTAACATCACCAGAAGGCACCATGGCCAATGAAAGTATCCTTGACACCTCGTATGATGGGTTGAATGAAGACCAATATTTATTCCCAGCCATTGATTGGTCCATTGATAGAGAAAGCTTCTATTTCAGGAAGAGATGCTCAAATTATTGCTCATACTAAGGCATGGCTCATTTCTTGGGGAATGAGTTATAAAGAACAATAGTTTTTCAATACTATCTACTTTAGAAGTAGGACCCTCTAAGGGAAAAAAGGTAAAGGATAAGGACTCTTCCAAGAGGCCAATAAAGGTTAAGTTTGTTAGAAAGGGATAAGAGAAAGTGGCCACATCATTGGCCACTCTCCCACAAACGGTTTAGATACTTGATTCACCTCCACCACTAGTACAAGGAAATCTTCCTTTAGGAGAAGAGGTTGGTCAACCTCTCATTCCCCTTTTTGTTGGCAGCTCATGAGAGGTAAGTCTTCCTCTTACCTCTCAAGCTTTAATTTTAAAATCATTACCTCCTCTCATTCAGCCTTCCTTGCCTCAAATTTCTTCATTAAGTTCCTTAGCTATGGCTAGCATCTTTTCTGGCCTCTCACCTCTCCCCACTAGACCCAAGTTAACCATGGATATGCCTCTCCTTTTGTACCTTCATTCCCTGAGTCCATTTCCATGGACACTACACTCACAATGGTCACCACTCCAAAAGAAAACCTTCCTACACCTGAAGATGTGACCGTAACACCTACGATGGGAGAAAATTCTTCAAGTATGCCTCAATGGTTAATAGATCAGACCTCAAGGAAGAGGAAGGTGGTAATTCCCCTACCAACCTTTGATTTTAGTTCCCTCAAGGTCACTCCTAATAAGTTTTTCAAGAAACCCAAAATAGTTTCAAGGGTTTTAGTGGATGCCTTAGGGCATAAGTTTAGGGAAATTTCCACTCCCAAGGCTGATAAAACCAAGGATTATATAATGGTCACCGATTATCAAATCACAAGGGTTGATCTAGGAAAACTAACAATGGAGGGAGCACAATAGGATGCATAAGATGCCATGAATGTGTTGTGCCAGAAGCTGAAGGAAGCAAAGTCAAGTAGAGATGAGATAAAAGAGAAAGTAGAGCAGCTGACAGAAGTACTACTCAAGCTCTCAAAGCCTCCTGAGTCAACACCATCATCTTCTACTCCTATCAGGTTTGATTTCTCATCAGTACCCATGATCGAAAATATTAATGAGAAGGGAGAACGGTCGATGAATAGATCCATAGGCTACTCCTGTAAGGAAAAGAGGTCATTGATGACACCGTGGAAGTCTACAAATCCTTTGAGGATATAAAGAAGGATGGTGAGAAAATGGATGATGATGATTTTTGGGTAGAAGTCAGGAACCTAGAGTTAACTTTTGAATCTCTCAATACGCTGAAACAGGTTTCGTCCTATGTCTTGGTCAAAGAAGGCATCATTCGACATGGGGAAAAACATTTTCAATTGACCAAAGCCATTAGATTCAGAATAAAGATTCCCAATGAAGCTTGCAACAAATTGAGGGAATCAAGAGATTAATTGGTTGGTGGCACAAATGACATAGAAGAAGAGCTAATCAAGATCTACACTAAAGTGTTGAATGAAAGCTTGAGTATTCAGGCCACTGACAATCTTTACAAGAAGATCCAACAATAAATTCAACATGAACCAACTTATGGATTTAGCCTGGAAATCATTAATAGGTTCGTGAATATTGAACATTCTTCGGAAACACTGAGGAAACTCAACAAGAGACTAAAGAAACTTCCTGGTAACGCGAGTGATACTCAGGAAACATGTGAAGTCCTGAGTGATCATTACACTGTTCCTGATGAAGATGAGATGCAGGGCATAATCCAAAAGTTCCAAGAATTTTGGGATAAGCAGGCTTTGCTAGAGGAAGACAAAGATGATGAAACAAAATAGGCATAATTTTTCATGTCATTTCAATCCTAAAATCGACATGTCTTTTTCATTTTTGTTTCGTCATATAGGAAGCAAATTTTGACTTGGTCTCCTACGTGAGAGTCAAGCCAAAAACATCTCTCATTAATAGACTATTTCCTAGGATTTATCCTATTTTCTCTCAACTCTTTTTATTATAAATAAAGGATACTTATGCATTCCAAAGGGTTGAGATTTTTGGAATATTGAGAACTATTGTGAAGAAGAAAAACTATGTGTTTTCTTTTAATCATTTGAGGAAGAGAAATAGATGCTATTTTGTAAATTTTATGTAGTGAGTTTTGTCTCTCTTAAGATTAAGGTATGCCAGAAACACTGGTCCAGTGGAGGCAAGTTTATGATTAAGCACCTAGGGTTGATTCATTTGTTGTGTTCACACCAAGTTTTCTTTCGACCAAAGTAGAGGCTTCAGGGATGTGTGATGGTGGTGAAGGGTCCAGGCCAAAGCAATTAAAATTTGGTCTCTCTTTTGCACCTCGGTCTACCCTTGCATCGGGTCCTTGCCCTTCACATAGTCAAATAGAGGCAACTGATGTTCCTGAGCATGCCGACACAATTGGTACTCCTGAGGGACCATCCCCATCCATTTTTGATTCAAAAGGGAAGTGTCCCATGGCCCCATATTCCTCCATGCAACTACAGTCCTGGTGGCCTAGCTCATTTTTGTAGACAGGTGGTTTCCAATCAGAGTCCTTGCCTGATGATGCCACCCACATTTGGGAAGAACTGCATACGGAGGATGACCTGGCCGCTCCATCATCTGCTGTTCTGTCATCTACAGAAATTCACACTGTAACTCTTGAAATGCTTGACACCCAAGTGACACCTTCTCACAACTATCTGGAGGAGATCACACTGCTAAAATCTCAGTTACAAGGTATGGAAGAATTTAACCTTTTATTACAAGTTGAATTTACACAAAAGACAATAGAAAAAGTTTGGGAGATTGCTGCCCTGCAACTTGAAGTAAGTTGTCTAAAGCGACAATGTGATAAGAGTCTTACCCTCTTGAATAATTTCCAACAGTTTTCCCTTTAGGAAAGGGAATTGCGGAAAGCAAATAAAAAATTAAAAAAAAGCTAAAGAATCTATAGAAGAGGAAAAATGAAAAGTAACATCTATCTTAGACTCTGTCTGTCCTTTGGCCATCAAACTACTGTCCTGTAGGAAACCCTCCACAGTCTACAACATGTATGTCTAAGAACAATTTTATTCTTGGCTGTTATTTCAATTGTGTTCTCAAGCCCCTCACAAAATTCCTGATGGCCCTAGATTTTTTATTAGTTTACAAGTACAACACTCTGGAAATTAAAAATTTGCTCTGTGAATTTTATCTAGATAACATGATAGTGACCAATGTCATGATTTCTTAATCAACCTATTTGTGGGTGAGTTTCAAATTAAAGCCTTTCAGTCTGTATTACAAAATCAGATAATTTTGAGGCAGTAAACAGACAGTTTCAATAACACTGCTCAGTCCATTAGATTTTACATTCACCCAACCTCATCATACAAATGTCGCCCTGTGGAAAAACTTTCGATCATTGTAATATCAGGTAGGGGTTGGGGTGAATACTTCTCAGATTTTACTTCAGTGTGTCATTGATTTTGAAAATTATAGTCAGGAGAATTTTGGGGCTACTTTGCAAGCTTGTGATAGGAGATGGGATACTTTAAGCCTACCTTTGACACATAGGGAGGTCATCTCTCCCCAGAATTTGAGCTGGAGCATGAGCATGGGTGATGCCCTCATCACCATTATCAAACAAACTATAGAGAAAACCAGCAAATAATACACTGATGAATGGGCAGGCCTCCAAGTATAGCCACCACTCCTCTTGAGCCCTCTCACAACCTGGCAGAACAATGTAGCACAGTCCCATGAAAGTTTCACTGTCTGGGTGGAAATTACCTCCAATACTCAGGGCTGGTGCATTGTTTGGCTCATTAATATCATTTCTTCAGACCAGAAATACTCTTTGTGATATGACTTATTAGTATATGGGGATGTTTTGTGTAGTCATATCTTAGTAGGTTGATGCATTTTCCTTGCTATTATTTATGAAAACCATTTATCCCATGAACCTCCTACTAACTGCCTTTATGAGATCAAATGTGATGATGTGTGCAGGGAATGATGGAAGTTACTGGTGGATAAGAAGCCCGAGTTCGAAGCATGCGGCTGAAGACTGTTTCCATCGAATTGACCTATTAGCTTGGGCTTGACTCTAACGGCCCATAGGAATCTATGAGTTTTAATTGATATTTGATGGACAAGTGTTTTATGCCGCCTGATATGGTGGATCTTGTAACCAACATTATCTATATGAAGACTTTGTCTTCAGAACTTGAGTACCACTTTTTGATTATCGAAGAAGATTATCTGCATACTGTTATGGATTTGTTTTTTGATATGTTATGAACTCATTTCAAGTTAATGAAAGCCACGACATTTTGAGAATCAGAAGTTGTTGATCACTCTATCCCGAGGAAGAGCAAGGGCCCACTCGATCGAGGAGATACGAGGTTACTTTGAGTTTTACATGCATACAGTCCTTCGATTAGTTTTACTGCAATTATCATTTGATGAGTTTTACATGCATGCTTTGATTAACTATCTCTGCTTTCTCCATTACCACTTTCGCTTAGAGTAGATGCTTTTGTTATGCAAATCTAGTTCATGAATAGTCTTGCTTTCTGCTAAAAATTCCAGTTATTCAGTTGTGATTTAATTTGTTAAGAATAAGTGTGTGCGTATTTTATTTTACAGTAGAAGATTAGTTGCTAAAATTCCTTTCATTGCACATAGTTGAATTCCATAGACTTGTATTTAATTTCCATAGATTTTAACTGCACTTCCGTAGAATAGTCACTAAAACTAAGCAACCCCCCAACAAACTCAACGTATAACTGGTTCTCCTAGACTCCATTGCATATTGCCTAGGACACAACCCTGGTTTAGAATGACACTGACAAAGATTATGTCAGTTAAATGATTGGAAGAATACAATGACCCATCATTTTTGGCACCATTGCCGGGACACATAACCATAAGCTCCATTATTTTATTCCATATGCTATGGGTGTTAATGGAGTTCATATAAGAAACCAGTAGTTCTCTCATACCTCGATTTAAACCAACCAACCTGGATGCATAGGTCACGAGATAACCAAGGGAGATTTATAGCACACAATATTCAACAAATCTCTTTAGACACTTCACAAGAGAGAAACACTGAGAGTGATACAGATTCCAATTCAACGCCTAGAACCTTTTCTGAGCATTCTGTATCCTCTTCACATCGTTCTGCAATGGGGGATCTTGGGAATGCTGAAGACCAACCTTTAGGATGAACATTTACATACCCCATTGTCCTCGATGCAGATGAGGATGCACCCATGAAAAACATCTCACCATCCATCCTCCCCCTCTTTCGAGGAATGACCAAAGAAGACCCTGATCAGTTTCTGTTTGAATTTAAAATCCTGTGCCAGACATATGACTACCAACTGACAATCAAAAACTCAAACTATTTCCCTCCACTCTCAAAGATTCTGCTATGAGATGGTTTATGGGGTTACCATCTAACTCCATTAATTCCTGGGAAGCCATGGAAACAGCCTTCCTGGATAAATACCAAGACTATTGTAGAGGAAGGGATAGGAAGGAAGAGTTCTTCCAAATACAGGCAAAAGGAAGATGAGAATATAGAGGATTATCTGGATAGATTCCTCTTTCTCCATAAACGCAGTGGGTATGAGTTACATGCAGACATCACTAAAATAGTCTTTCTGAAAGGACTGGATGAGGAAACCAAGGATTCTCTCCATCTCATGGGAGGTGGAGACGTGCATAAGCTTACCATGGAAAAAATTACTGAGCTATGTAGAAGATATTCTAGAACACGTGGAGGAATACGAAGGAAACAAACATCCAAGTCTTTGGGTACCTCTGAACTTCTAGAAGAAATGGCCAACATGAAAACAGACATTCTGCTGCAATTAACATCCACCATAGATGGACTCAAGGCAAAAGCCACCCCTGCTAAAGAACCATTGGACATGTATTTCCCTAAATGTCAGAAGAGACACCCCTTGAGAGAATGTCCTTTGGATGTCACAGATATGTGCTTAATCTGTGAAGTTACTGACCATGACACTAAGCATTGCACACTTCTACCACAATTGAAGGGAGGTTTGAATGCCATCTCTCAAACAAGTGCTGAATTAAATTTTTTCCAAAGACCAAACAATCAGGGTGGGTTCCCATCTAGACCAACTCAGAATCCCTGGAGAATGCCATGGCCAAATCAAGCCTCTCAGTCTTCTTGGGGACAACCTGAGTGGGAAAACTCAAACTGGATGACTTATCCATATCCACCACCTTGGAAAAATCCCTACACTCAGCCGGGTTGGGCTCCACCACCCACAGCCAATCCTTGGCACAATCAGCAGTGGGGTCCTCAACAAAATTTTAGCCAAAATCAGTCCTGGGCACCACCACAAAACAGTAATCAACAACGCAGGTTCCAGCAGCCACAACAAGCTTTAATGCCTCCACCTCAAGCCTACCAAAATCAAGGACAAGCAACACAAACACAACTTCTGGCTCAGCCAGTATCCAATCCTAAAAATCAACAGACAACTTTGATTGATGACACAGACACAGGTAACACCATGCAGGTTAACACTATTGGTAATTTACGATTACGATCTGGAAAAATATTGAACCCTCCTGTTGTTATCACAGAACTGCCTGATGATGCCGATAAGGAAGAAAAACTTGAGGGTAACACTGGTTCTTCACCAATGCCAGATAAACAGGATGATCAAATACCCAAACAGACTACAGCCCCTTTTCCTGAGTGATTACAGGACACTCGAATTGCAGATGAAACAAAACTAGTTCAGGAATTGAAAAAAGTACATATTGAGGTTCCACTGCTACGTGCAATAAGGGACATCCCTGAACTAAACCAAACCATTAGAAATGAATGTATAAAGACACCAGGAAGAAAAAAGAAATACCCAAAGACTGTCAGAGTCGAAGGGAATTTGGCTGATTTAGTTGTTGGCACCCTCATCTCACCAAAATATGGGGATCCTGGGAGCCCTGTCATTACTATTTGTATAAACAACCAGTCAATATCTAATGTTTTGGTGGATCTTGGTGCTGCTATTAATGTCATCACAACAGAAATGTTTAACCTACTATCCTTGACAGGACTTCAACCAACCAACACTGTTCTGCAGTTAGCAGATCAATCCATTGTTGTACCTGATGGTGTGGTTGAAGATATAATGGTCACTGTTGAATCATGGGAGTACCCAGTTGATTTCATGGTTTTGCAGCCTAAAGCTCAGAAGTTGGGATATCCAGTCATCTTGGGAAGACCTTGGCTGGCTACGGTTGCTGCTTACATTGACTGTAGGTCAGGCAACATGACAATTCTAAATGGGCAGAAATCCAAACACATTTCATTATATCCTCCTGCCCAGCCTTATACGAACAATTGTGACCAGGTATGGGTGGATTCTTTGGATGCTAACTCTTTGAATTCTTCTTTTCTGGCCACTATTGTAGTACACAATCATATGACGGAAGCTGCAGAGTCATATGCGCTGACTGATTCTAAGGACTCTGCAACTACGGAAATCAGCACTACTACTACGGAATTCAGAATATCGGCATTAGACATTACCTCTGCTGAGTCTGGTAGGAAACTCTATGCTTATAATTCTGAACATTTAGTTCCTGATTTCTATTGTCCTTTAACTAAGGTTCTATCTTTTGATAACATATCCATCCTGCACATGCTTCAGCCCCATGTTTTCCCATTGAATTCTTTTATCACTAGTACAGAGCTTGCTCTTGCGAATGATACTAAGCAGGTGCTTGTCAGTATGGGTAGAGAGCTGACTATAGGAAGTGACTTGGAGGTCAATCAAGAAGCTAGGGTGCTTGAGGTTCTGAAGAAACATTCGCATGCTTTTTCTTGGGATTACACTGATATGAAAGGAATTCATCCTAGCATCTGTACACATCATATTTACACCGATGACGTCAAACCTATAAGGTAGCCGCAACGAAGAATCAATCCAGCATTGAGAGACATAGTCAAAACTGAGATCGAAAAGCTCCTAAAGGTAGGTTTCATCTATCCTATATCTGATAGTCAGTGGGTTTCCCCATTAGTTATTGTTCCCAAGAAGAATGGTAAGTGGCGAATATGTGTTGATTACAGGGAACTTAACAAAGCCACCAAGAAAGATTATTTTCCCCTGCCTTTCATTGACCAAGTCCTGGACAATTTGGCTGGTAAGAAATATTTCTCTTTCTTGGATGGGTTTAGTGGGTATAATCAAATTAGTATTACCCCTGCTGATCAGGATAAGACTACTTTTACGTGCCCTTGGGGTACATTCACTTACAGAGTCTTACCTTTTGGGCTTTGTAATGCCCCTGCCACATTTCAGCGGGCAGTCTTGGCCATTTTTGTAGATCTTGCTAACGACTGTGTTGAGGTTTACATGGATGATTTCACTGTCCATGGATCCACTTTTGAAGAATCTTTGAATAATCTTGAGAAAGTACTCATTCGATGTGAACAACACCAACTATCTCTGAGTCATGAAAAATGTCTAATGATGGTTGATCAAGGAATTGTCTTAGGTCACCATGTTTCAGCCCAAGGTATAAAGGTGGATCCCAAAAAGATATCAGTCATCACCCAATTACCTACACCAGCTAATCAGACTGACATCAAAAGTTTCCTTGGCCATGCAGGTTATTACCGCCGATTCATAAAAGATTTTAGCAAAATTGCCACCCCAATGTTTTCATTGCTAACCAAAGATTGTGTTTTTGAATGGTCTTCTCAGTGTCAACAGGCATTTGATTCTATCAAAGAAAAGCTGACAACAGCCCCTGTCTTACGTGGCCCTGACTGGGGACAACCTTTCCATATCCACACTGATGCTTCTAATACAGCCATGGGCGCTGTCCTTGGACAAAAAGACTCAGAAGATCATATGTATGCAATTTATTTTATCAGCAAAAATCTGACTCCTACGGAAAAGAATTACACTACTACGGAAAAAGAGTTTTTGGCTGTTGTATATGCTTTGAATAAATTTCATCATTACATCACTGGATATAAAAATTTTGTTTACACTGACCACTCTGCCATTCGATATTTGATGAACAAACCAGTGGTTGGCGGAAGGCTCATTCACTGGTTACTCTTGTTGCAAGAATTCAATCTCACTATTATAGATAAGCCTGGGAAATCTAACGTTGTTGCTGACTTTCTTTCCAGAATAAATGTTTCAGGTGATGACGAAGCAGTCCAAGACCAATTTCCCGATGAACACTTGTTTTCTATCTCTACTAAGACTCCCTGGTTCACTGATCTCACAAATTATTTAACAACAGGGAAGTTTCCTGCCTATTTTACTCATAAGGAAAGAAGATGATTGGTTAGAAATGGTGCAACATATAAATGGTGTAATGGATTCTTATTTAAATTTTTTCCTGACATGGTTCTTCGCAGGTGTGTTCGAGAGGATGAGGTACATGACATACTGCGAGCATGTCATGATGAGCCAGGAGGTGGACATTATTCAGTGAAATGAACAATTCACAAGATCCTTGGAGCAGGGTACTATTGGCCTTCCCTCCATAAGACTGTCAAAAAGTATGTGTGGCAGTGTGATGCATGCCAACGAATGGGAAAACCTACACTTTCTATGGAAATGCCTCTGAACCCTCAGTTGGTTCTAGGACCATTTGAGAAATGGGGTATTGATTTTGTTGGACCATTTGATCCTCCATCTTTCGGGAAGGAGTATCTCTTGGTATGCACGGACTATGTCACCAAATGGGCTGAAGTTCAAGCATTGGCATCTGCCAATGAAGATGTTGTTGCTGATTTTCTCTACAACCAGATATTGCTGTGATTTGGAGCACCAAGGGCCATTGTATCTGATCAAGGTCCTCAATTTGTTTCAAATATGATTGAAGCTTTCTTAGGAATCTACAGAATCAGGCACCAGAAATCATCACCATATCACCCCCAATCCAATGGGCAAGTGGAGGTAACCAATCGAGAACTCGAGAATATTCTAACTAAGGTGGTCAATGCCGATAGAAAGAATTGGGTACCAAAGCTTCCTGAGGCCGTCTGGGCCTACAACATGACCTGGAAAACAACTACTAGTTTTTCTCCCTATGAGCTGGTCTTTGGGAAGAAGCCACTGTTACCTGTTGAGTTTGAGTTGCGCACCTGGCGAACAACATTGGAAGTTGGGATCAATTTGGATGAAGCACAACATGTGAACGAGTGTTGCAGTTGAATGAATTAGATGAAATGCAGATGGAGGCACAGCAGCAGACCGAAATTCTACAGCATCAGTGGAAAACTTGGCATGATGCTCACATCAAAAAAAGGATATTTCATGAAGGACAGTGGGTTTTACTCTTTGATTCCCACTATCAGCAGTTTAAAGGCAAGTTGCGTACACATTGGTTAGGTCCCTATCAGGTAAATCAAGTGTTTGATAATGGCTCTGTTCGATTGATACCGATTGATGGAGACAAATGGACTCTTCTGGTGAATGGGCATAGGCTCCGAGTTTATCACCAACCGCTGGATAAGAAGACTTTCACCGATGACATTCTGTTACGAACAGACATGCATGCTGAGGAGGCTCTTTGCCTCACACATGGAGTAATTAATCTTTTGCAAATTCAATAAAGGAAGATGATCCTTCATTCGATCTTCTTCCCTTAGTTAGCAGTTTTTATTGTAATTTCCAATAAATGTAGGAATTTTCATTATTTCTACTGCCGCTAATCATGTTTCATCCCAAATTGTAGGGCGTAGGAATCTACAGATATCGGCTGACTAAATGTGGCATGGGTAAGTGCATTTTAACTTGCTAATGATATTTCTATGCAAAACATTTCCCCATGTATTCATTTGTCATTATGATGCCATCATGAAATGATTGCTATGGTCATTCTGGATCTCTTTCCAAATCCGGCTCTATGAATGACGGCATAAAAGGAGTAATGGCTCATAAATCACCACATGCTTTGATGTGTCACACTCTCCAACATCAGGACAGGTGGCACTTGCTCCTCAACCATGGGATATGTGCCACCGCAAAAATCTTAATCTCACACGGGTGGCCGGTCTCATCACTATTTTTCCACCGTCACCTTCGCTTGATGTTGCGCTACCCAAGGAATATGGTGTCATTTGAAATTTAATGCTTCTACAACCACTTCTTCCCATTGTGGTATGCACATCAATCATGACTGGTTTTATCAGACACTAGACGGGAAGTGGAAGAGACGCTCTGCTCTGGTTTTTCCACTACCATGTATTTCTCACTTTTTGGCTCAGCATGGGACCGCGAAAGACATCAGAACCTACTTCACCTGACGCCTTGCTCCAGAATGCCACCCTTTCATAGGTATTTCATGATTTTGGATGGTTGGATTTCATTCGGCAATTTGAAGGTTTTGATGAGGGCATTGTGGAAGAGTTCTTGAACAATTTTGAGTCCACATGCTCGCAAGTTGGTGGACGAAGAGTTGAAATTACCAGTCAGGTCATTTCTGACCTGTCTGACCTGCCAAACTTTGGTTTAAAGGTTATGACGAATGCCCCTTTGCAAATTCTGATTGCTCAGTTCCACGACGAAGGAGAGGCACTCCCAGAGGTCATCCTGACTCCATTGGGTGTCCAGAAGGGTGTTAAGTGGACAAGTTTACCTGGAATCTGGGGTGAGATTGCTAAATGGGTCAACAGGTATTTCATATGCGATGGCCAGGCCTCTATTCTGGGTGGTGATGCACTCAAAATGCTCATTCACCTTAAAAAGGGACATGTCAACCAGGCCCTTCGGGTAAATCTGCCAGAGTACCTCACAGACTCCATCATTAAAGTATGCCAGAAACACCGGTCCAGTGGAGGCAAGTCTATGATTAAGCACCCGGGGTTGATTCATCTGTTGTGTTCACACCAAGTCTTCTTTCAACCAAAGTGGAGGCTCGAGGGACGTGCTGGTGGTGAAGGGTCCAGGCCAAAGAAATTAAAATCTGGTCTCTCTTCTGCAC
The DNA here is from genome assembly GCA_019776745.2 of Taxus chinensis. Lineage (NCBI taxonomy): Eukaryota > Viridiplantae > Streptophyta > Pinopsida > Cupressales > Taxaceae > Taxus > Taxus chinensis. The sequence goes on along the minus strand of JAHRHJ020003074.1, from coordinate 136,563 downwards.
CTCGGTCTACCCTTGCATCGGGCCCTTGCCCTTCACATAGCCAAGCAGAGGCAGCTGATGTTCCTGAGCATGCCGACACAGTTGGTACTCCTGAGGGACCATCCCCATCCATTTCTGATTCAAAAGGAAAGTGTCCCATGGCCCCATCTTCCTCCATGCAACTACGGTCCCGATGGCTTAGCTCATTTTTGTAGACAGGTGGTTTCCAATCGGAGTCCTTGCCTGATGATACCGCCCACATTCGGGAGGAACTGCATACGGAGGATGACCCGGCCGCTCCATCATCTGTTGTTCCATCATCTACAGAAATTCACACTGTAACTCCTGAAATGCTTGACACCCAAGTGGCACCTTCTCACAACTATCTGGAGGAGATCGCACTGCTAAAATCTCAGTTACAAGGTATGGAAGAATCCACCCTTTTATTACAAGCTGAATTTACACAAAAGACAGTAGAAAAAGTTTGGGAGATTGCTGCCCTGCAGCTTGAAGTAAGTTGTCTAAAGTGACACGTGATAAGAGTCTTACCCTCTTGAATAGTTTCCAACAGTTGTCCCTTCAGGAAAGGGAATTGCGGAAAGGAAAATCAAAAATTAAAAAAAGAAAAAGAATCTATGGAAGAGGAAAAACAAAAAGTAACATCTATCTTAGACTCTGTCTGTCCTTTGGCCATCAAACTACTGTCCTGTAGGAAACCCTCCTCAGTCTACAACATGTATGTCCAAGAACAATTTTATTCTTGGCAGTTATTTCAATTGTGTTCTCAAGCCCCTCACGAAATTCCCGATGGCCCTAGTTTTTTATCAGTTTACAAGTGCAGTGCTCCAGAAATTCAAAATTTGCTCTGTGAATTTTATCTACATAACATGATAGTGACCAATGTCCCTGATTTCTTGATCAACCTATTTGTGGGTGATTTTCAAATTAAAGCCTTTCAGTCTGTATTGCGGAATCAGATAATTTGGAGGCAGCAAACAGACAGTTTCAATAACACTGCTCAGTCCATCAGATTTCACATTCACCCAACTCATCATACAGATGTCACCCTGTGGAAAAACTTTCGATCATTTTACTATCAGGCAGGGGTTGGGGTGAATACTTCTCAGATTTTGCTTCAGTGTGTTATTGATTTTGAAAATTATAGTCAGGAGAATTTTGGGGCTGCTTGGCAAGCTTGTGATAGGAGATGGGATACTTTAAGCCTACCTTTGAAACATAGGGAGGTTCTCTCTCCCCAGAATTTGAGCTGGAGCATGCGCAGGGGTGATGCCCTCATCACCATTATCAAACAAACTACAGAGAAAACCAGCCAGCAATACACTGATGAATGGGTAGGCCTCCAAGTACGGCCACCACTCCTCTTGAGCCCTCTCACGACCTGGCAGAACAATGCAGCACAGTCCCATGACAGTTTCACTGCCTGGGTGGAAATTACCTCCAATACTCAGGGCTGCAAGAATACCACAAAGCAATACGCTGATCAATTCGAGGAGTATGACATGGCTGAACAACTTGGAAGGTGAGCAGGGCACAGATGAGTTGCATTGGGACATGCAACAGGTAAAGTCAGGGGGAAAATGATGAGTGCATTGTTTGGCTCATTTATATCATTTCTTCAGACCGGAAATACTCTTTGTGATATGACTTATTAGTATATGGGGATGTTTTGTGTAGTCATATCTTAGTAGGTTGATGCATTTTCCTTGCTATTATTTATGAAAACCATTTATCCCATGAACCTCCTACTAACTACCTTTATGAGATCAAATGTGATGATGTGTGCAGGGGATGATGGAAGTTACTGGTGGATAAGAAGCCCGAGTTCGAAGCATGCGGCTGAAGACTGTTTCCATCGAATTGACCTATTAGCTTGGGCTTGATTCTAACGGCCCATAGGAATCTATGAGTTTTAATTGATATTTGATGGACAATGTTTAATGCCGCCTGATATGGCAGATCTTGTAACCAACATTATCTATATGAAGACTTTGTCTTCAGAACTTGAGTACCACTTTTTGATTATCGAAGAAGATTATCTGCATACTGTTCTGGATTTGTTTTTGATATGTTATGAACTCATTTCAAAGTTAATGAAAGCCACGACATTTTGAGAATCAGAATTTGTTGATCACTCTATCCCGAGGAAGAGCAAGGGCCCACTCAACCGAGGAGATACGAGGTTACTTTGAGTTCATGCATACAGTCCTTCGATTAGTTTTACTGCAATTATCATTTGATGAGTTTTACATGCATGCTTTGATTAACTATCTCTGCTTTCTCCATTACCACTTTCACTTAGAGTAGATGCTTTTGTTATGCAAATCTAGTTCATGAATAGTCTTGCTTTCTGCTAAAAATTCCAGTTATTCAGTTGTGATTTAATTTGTTAAGAATAAGTGTGTGCGTATTTTATTTTACAGTAGAAGATTAGTTGCTAAAATTCCTTTCATTGCAAATAGTTGAATTCCATAGACTTGTATTTAATTTCCATAGATTTTAACTGCACTTCCGTAGAATAGTCACTAAAACTAAGCAACCCCCCAACAGACTCAACGTATAACTGGTTCTCCTAGACTCCATTGCATATTGCCTAGGACACAACCCTGGTTTAGAATGACACTGACAAAGATTATGTCAGTTAAATGATTGGAAGAATACAACGACCCATCACATGTAGAGCACTCAAACTGATTGGAGACATGCACATCACACATTGGCTATTTTTGGATGATCAGCTATGAAGCACTTTGCATGGATGCAAGCTAAAGATAGAATGGTGAACTGATAGTTGACTAAAGAGAGATCTATTGTTAGCACTCTTGCATGTAAGCCTATTTTTGTAATGGCGCGTGGCTAATAATAGCATGCGACCTATTTTGGGATTAGATAAGTGGTGAAGGGCAAGTCCCCACCCTTATAAATATATATTGAACTGTGTAGTAGAGAGAGGGAGAGAGAGAGAGATATTGGTGTGAGAACTAGGGTATAGTGAGATTATGCTGCTAGATTTGTTACGTGTATGAGTGTATACTATTGTTATTATAATGAAGCTTATGTATATTTACTGCAATTAATATAATAGAGATTATGGACTGAAACAAGGTGTTATCATGGTTATAATTCAGTATTGCATGTTTGATTCCATTATGGTTATCTGTTTAAGTCTTGTTATGTTCTAGATCTAGATCTGAATATGCACTGTATGAAAGATATATTAGTTATAGATTGGAACTGAATGATTAAAGTCTTCATCATGCTAAAATTATACAACACCAACCCTAAAGAGGGGCCTGGTACCTTTACACACTTTGGGTGAGCACTCAGTCTAGGCTGAGTGATGTGCCAGCACGCCTGGGCTTGTATTGGTGAATTCTAGGCTGCATCATTGGTTCCATTTCCGGGACCTCTTTTTCAGTTGTTTTCAGGATGGTTCATGATGAAGACATACCGGTTGACCTTAGCAAGTGTTGAGGAGTGGATACATGATCTGGAAGAAGAATACACACTGTGGTTCAACACTGGATCTGAGTTTAACACATGCATGTGGGTGGAACAGAACCTGTATGACAGTTTATATGAGAGCTTCTTCACTATATTTCTAGTAGAATTGTACGAGTGGCTGATTACTTATGCATCTAAGTGGAATTGGAGGTATCGCACACTTGTCTAGGATGCAAGAAGAATTTCAGGCCCTTTATGATGCTGATCTGATTTGGACTCAAGCTGTGGATACGTGGTTCCATGGTGTTTTAGATGGTTATATCTTGGAGTACTCAATTTCCACTTATTCATGTCCAGAGGTAGCTGAATTCTAGTTTTTACGATATCCAAGGGGAACTTACCTACAAGGCATTCCACTGGTGATCAAGATCCTGATGGTAACTTTGAATTTGGAGAGTAAACCAATGGCTAACTAAACCCCACCATGCATGCAGGGGCAGGAGAAGGTTTGGTGAAAGATGGCAGACCTAGCAGGTAGAAATGCAAAGAGAAGAAAGGTGGCTTAAGTATAATGAGGCACGTATGAGAGGGAGGTAGAGAAGTAGTGGGAGGTTGCAGAGAAAATGGTGTTGTGGAGAAAGATAGTTCGGGAAGGAGTTGAAGTTCACACAGAAGACATGGAACCCAAGCCTCAGGAACTCCCCCATTTGGGAAAACATGATAGGGAACCATCCTAGGCCTCATGTAGAAGTGCGCCAATAGAGACAACCTGGGCCATGGCACACATCTGAATCCACCTGAGAACCTTGCCCTTGCACTTGGTTTTCCAGCATCTAGTACAACAAATAGTCAACAAGCTAATTCAAGTAGTGGAAGAGTAGGAGCGAGTCTTATAAAAGGCACAGTGATGGCAGTGCAAAAATGATTCATTTGTTATATGGGAGTACCTTTTTGGTTGTATCATCATCACAGAATACAGGCGCACCAATTTTTGGACTAACTTCTGGGAAGTGGTAACGCTTCACAGACTGTCGGGGTACAGTTCAGTTCTACTGTTGGGACACAGGGAAGTACATCTTCTGGTCTGACACCAGCTACAGGTTTGGGATCAGGAGGCATAGGTAGCTCTAGTTCTGGTGGATCTGGTGGTTCTGGAGGTAGGGGAAACACAGGAGGTTCTGGATCAGGTGGGCAAGGTCTGCACCAACCCCAGAATATTTACATGGAGATGTCTCTTCATCTTCTAGACTATAGGGGCATAGAAGATGTTGTTGAACATGTGCATATGTGTGAAATATTGTGGTGTGCAAAAGGAATCATGGCTTCTGAGCGTAGGGAAAGCCAATTTGCTACTACGTTACAAGGGCACACACATATATGGTATATAAATTTTGACCCTGATCAGACTTGCGTAGATTATACAACTTTAAAAGATGCATTCCTTATAGAGTTTCACATCCCTGAGTTTGAGCAGAAGAGTATAAGTGCACTCAAGGATATTAAGCAAGGCACTACTGAGAGTGTTAGAGAGTATGATGCCCATTTTAAAACACTGTTATCTAAGCTTTCTTATGATATACATGCAAGCCAACATGCACAATGGTTCATTGGGGGCCTAATTACCCCTTTTAGAAGGGCATTATCACATAAGACATACACTGATCCATGCAAAGCACTTGAAGCAGCCTTACGTGCTGAGGTAGTTGGAAGTATAGATACTGGGGTGAGCCCATTTTTAGAAGCACAGATCACAGCTATGGAAAAATAGTTGGAGAAACTATCAACAAATTCAGCACATGAGACATGCACAGGGATTTGGTGCACAGATTGTGAAGTAGAAGGTCACACAAAGGATAGTTGTCCTCACAGATCAGTATGCTCATTGTTGTTGGATTGTGAGATATGCCATTTAAACCATGATGCTAGCCACTTCCCATTATTACAACACGTGATAAGGAAGAACGTTTCAAGCTACTGTAAAATCTGTAGGTCCACAACTCATGACATGAAGACTGTCAGCTGATTGGTCAGATCCATGATGCTATAGATATTGGTGTACGATAGACAAGAGTTTCAGATAACTCTAAGGGAAAGAATGAGCATCAGGACTGGGATCACAATCAGGTGCGCTATGATCAGAATGAAGGGTGTTTTGAAGGTGGTCATGGCAGAGGTCGAGGATACCATGGTGGATTTGGAGGATGAGGCCGTGGTAGTGGAAGAAGTGAGTTCCCTCATGGAACATGTTATACATGTGGATCTCCTGACCACTACAGGCATGAATGTCCTCAGAATATTACATGTTCTTTTTGTGGAAAGAACCATAGCTATGAGGAGTGCCCAGACTTATATGAGCATCTTAGTAAGCAACATAAACAAGAAAACAAAGGCACAGGGATGGTTAGGATACAACGCACTATTGAAAATCAATGGATGCCTAAGTTGGAGGTAGAGTCTGAGGAGTTGCAAGTGAAGATCACGACCCGCACTGAGGCGGCACACACCAGAGAAGCATTGCAGTAGAAGCCTACCATCACTAAGGAGGAGGTTCTACATGCACGGTACCCAGATCCTACCCATCAAAAGGAGGTTTATCAGGAAACCATGGAAGTTCTTAGGAATCTTCAGGGTGAGATACAATACTTAAAAGAGAAATCACGGAAGATGGAGCAAAATAAAGTATCAGAGATGGTCCAAACTGATATAGATGACTTAAGGGAAGTGTGTAAAATGTTGCGCCAGGAAAATATCATTCCATTGTTAGGGGATTGGTTAAAGGGAAACACTCCACACACAAGTATTGAGACTAGATGATAGATCCTGCATGCGAATCTTCCCCCTCATAGCCTAGATTATGACAAGGAAATCACTCTAAATGTTGTTGTGGATGGGTGGCTATTGAGTAATATACTGATTGATACAGGTGTGGAAGTCAATGTTCTTACCTTAGATGCATGGGTACAAATGGGAAGACCCCCATTGCAGCCATCCTCTAATGTATTGTTCATGGCTAATCAAACTAAGGCCACTCCCATCAGAGTTTTGAAAGATGCATCCATTACCATACAAGGAGCCAAGTTCACTAGAGACTTTGAGGTTTTAGCACTGGCAGAGTCAGATAGCTTCCCAGCTCTATTGGGGCATCCTTGGTGCTATGCAAATAATGTTGATCTTTGGTTCAACAAGGGCTATATCAGTTTTGAAAACAAGGAGGAGAGAGTTATTATCCCTTTAACAGATGGAAAATTTGTGCCCTATGTTGAGCCCTTAAGTGAAGAAGATCTGAATAGGATTTATGTACGCACCATCTGAGATCCAGAGATACTTGAGCCAACTAAAGAAGGAATAATTCAGTGGGAGGATGCACAGTCTATTAGCGATACTACAAGTGTTGCTTGTGATAATTGGGCTCATAACACTTATGAGTTGGTAGGGCGCGAAGTAAAGAGCATATTTCCTAGAGGCAAGAAAACCACGTTATGTCAGGAGAATAGGTAACAACTCGGTACCTTGTTACACCAGAGAAGGAGATCCTATGGTATTCCTGTGCACCATGGAAGAACAGTGGATAGACCCATTGGAAAGAAGAAATATGCTAGCATATACACTACATGGGACAACAACACGCTGGTGGATGGCCCACAAGGATAATCTTGTAGGATGGAATGAAATTAGGATTGCTCTTGCTACTAGGTTCTTCAGGAGCAATGCACCTACTCAAATCTGTACTTATCATGGTAATCAACCTGTTCAACACCACGTTCAGAAGTGTGAGAGACTCTGGACAGAAGGGCAGGAAGCTTTACCACCTTCACTATGGGTGCACAAGTTTTATTCCACTTTACAAGGATGCATGCATGTGCTTGGTATGTATATGCAGAACTCCATAGAGAGACTGGAAATTGGCAGGATTTAATTACAGGAATGACCCAGATGTTTGACTTCTTCTCTACAAAGCCTCTGGTGGAAGAAGCATTGAAAGTCATAAAGCACTTAACTATGGGAGATAGTGCCAAGGCTGAAGAACTCCTTCAGGAGTTATTGGATGAAGGAGACTCAGGAGCACGTCTTGTTGAAGAAACAGAGGCCGATGCAACATTACTTCAATGCACTTGCTTGAGAAAGAAAAAGGAAAAATGGTCTACTTAGTGGATGATGAAGAAGTAGAAAATCTAGATGTAAATCATTCAACAGGTAGGCGTGAGGTATTGGATAGTGTAGATAAGACCACACGCACCTATCATGAACCTATGAAGACAAAGAAGGTGAATATTGGATCAGAGGCTGAGCCTAAGGAAGCCATAATTGGGGACTATTGGTCAGACTCTGAAGTGGAAAAAATCATAGAGTTACTAAGGGATTACCAAGACTTATTCCCTAGGGGGTACCATGAACTTAAAGGCATGCATGAATCATTAGGGGAGATGAAGATAAAACTTAAAGAGGGTGCACACCCAGTTAGAAAGAGACCCTACAGGATGAACCCCAACTTGCGTGAAAAGGTCAAAGAAGAGATTGACAAAATGTTGAAGTCTGGAATTATCAAGCCCCTTGATGAGTCAGAATGGGTTAGTCCAATGGTGATCAGTATCAAGAAGGATGGATGGATTAGGATTTGTGTGGACTACAGGGAGATGAATGTTGCATGTGTGACTGATCCCTTTCCTATGCCATTCACTGAGGAAATACTAGAAGGCATTGCAGGGTGCAAAATCTATTCATTTACAGATGGGTTCTCTAGGTATCATCAGGTTCAGATTTCCCAGGAGGATCAGGAAAAGACTACATTTACTACTGAATGGGGTAGCTTCACCTATACTGTAATGCCTTTTGGTCTGAAAAATGTGCCTGCTGTATTTTCACGCATAGTTGTTCAAGCATTCAAGGAATTTATTCACAACTTCTTACAGGTCTATTTAGATGATTGGACGGTGTATGGATTAGTTAAGGATCATTGTGACAATTTGTGCTTAATGTTTGAAAGATGTAGACAGTTGAGTATCTCATTGAACATCAAGAAGTGCATATTTGCTACACCATTTGGGATACTTGTTAGGACACATAATCTGCAAGGAGGGTTTGTTGGTTGATCCAGCCAAGGTTGCAGTCATTATAGGCCTAAGGGAGCCTACCAGTCAGAGTGAGGTGCATGGATTTTTGGGTCATATAGGATATTACAGAAAGTTTATCAAAGGATATGCCAAAATTTCCACACCATTAGAAGAGTTACTGAAAGGGAAAGGTAGGTTCTACTGGAGAGAACCGGAGCAGCACACATTCGAGACATTAAAGGAAAAACTTACTACCATGCCTATTCTACATTTTCCTTCATGGGACCAACCATTTCATGTACATGTTGATGCCTCTGGCATGACCATTGGCATGGTGTTGGCTCAACCTGGAGAAGGTATTATAGATCATCCTATCTATTTTGCTAGTAGAAAGATGACTCCTGCAGAACAAAATTACACAACTACAGAGTGAAAGCTTTGTCAATGATCTATGCACTACATAAATTCCACCAGTACCTACTAGCTACACCATTCATCTTTTATACAGATCACATGGCATTGAAGTATTTGGTAAACAAACCTATTCTACAAGGGCACATATGTCGATGGGTGCTCTTATTTCAAGAATTTGATTTCACAGTTGTGGTAAAACCAGGGAAAAGTAATTCTGGACGATACCATCTATCAAGAATACAGTCAGGAGAAGAAGCACAGGAAATTGAAGATACCATGCCAGATGCACAGTTATACAGGTTACAATGAGTGCCATTAGAACTAGAGGACATTGTTGTCTTTCTACGAACAGGGATGGCACCAGAAGGAATGAAATCCTTGGAGAAGAAACAACTTGCTATACACACAACCCCCTATATGTTAATCAGTGGTGACCTATACAAATTAGGTGAGATGAAGTATTACGTCGTTGTGTATTGAACATGAGCACACAGATATTATGGAAGAAGCTCATGGTGGTATTGCAGGTGGCCACTATGTCGGTGATGCCACTGCGTGCAAGATTCTACTCACTGGATTATGGTGGGAGACCCTGTATAAAGATTGTAAGGAATTTTGTAAGGCTTGTGATCATTGTCAACGCCTTGGGAAACTAGGTCAATGAGATGAAATGCCTCTAAGACCCATTACTAGTGCAGAACCATTTGAGAAATGGGCTATAGATTTTGTGGGTCCTATTTCACCAGCTGCGCATAGAACTGGATCGTGCTACATCATAACTTGCACAGATTATCTGACAAGGTGGGTAGAAGCAACACCTACAAAGGATTGTACAATGGCCACAACAACCAGGTTTCTTTGGGAAAATATTATTACAAGGTATGGATGTCCTTTAAGTTTGACCAGTGATAGGGGCACACATTTTCTTAATGAGACAATCAAATTTTATTGGATGAATTCATGATTGCACACCATAAGACTACACCCTATCATCCTCAGGAAAATGGGACTGCTGAGGCTTTCAACAAAATTTTGAGCCAGACATTGACAAAAATATGTGATGTTGGAAGAAAGGATTGGGATGATAAAGTATCTGTAGTACTTTGGGCATATCAGACAACATATAAAAGGTTGAACAAAGCCACACCATTTCAGTTAGTGTTTGGCACAGAAGTAGTTCTTCCTATGGAATTTATGTTACCTTCTTTGCGTATTACGCACGTGTGGAGGTCTTGCTGATGAGAAAGCATTAGAAGAATGCATTGAACAATTTAATCAAATTGGATGAATGATGAGCCATAACACGTTGGAGTCAAAAACAAGAGAAGGCTAGGCAGAAAGCATGGCATGACAGGCACATCAGGGATAAAAATCTTGAGATAGGACAGATGGTGCTCCTTTATGATTCTAAGTTTTTGTGCCATCCAGGAAAACTCAAAGTACATTGGTTGGGGCCGTATGTTATCACTCACATACTCAAATCATACACTTTTTAGTTAGAGGCCCTTGATGGAATACAGTTACCCGGTTACTTCAACGGGAGTAGGCTGAAGCCCTACTATAAATAAGTCTTCTTGGTGTTTGTAATAAGGCAGTGTTGCCATTTAGATTAGGTTTTCAATTCTACATTCCCTTAATGTGTTTCCTTCTTTGTTGCTATGCTTTGTCAATTTAGTTGGTGTGTTTGTGTAATAAGCATGTTTACGCGCCAGAAGCTAATTACTATTTGAAGAATTTTTATGCGTAGAGGACTGCACATACCCTTAGTGTGGGGTAGGTTGTTGATATCTAGGTACAAGACTGTTGAAAATAAGTACACATGAAAGGAACTATCTATGGGTGCTATTCAAGGTTGGAAAATTGAAAAAAAAAGAGATTTGACATAAGGACCATAGATAGAGAGGAATGAATAAACAAGTATAACACAAGGTAAGCAGAGGCCGGGAAGACTACCAGTGGAAGGTGCAGTGATGAGGTACTCAGGTGCATGGAAGCGCTGAAGAGAAGTCTGCAGCTAAAAGGTAGAAGGGCATGCTAGAAGGTTATAGCTTGGGCGTGAAGATGTACCACACAGAAATAATGAAAATGGTCAATTAATGAGAGGATTGTTGGTAGGTGGAGGAGCAATAAATGCACTAAATTTTTGAAATTCTATATAAGGACGGGATGCGAGTTCATTTTTACCGTTGCAATTGAGAGAATTTGAAAAGGGTTAAGTGTGAATGAGCCAAGAAATCGTGTTGAGGTGTGAAGAGTGTGAAACTAGACATGGAGAGAAGGGTTGTGCACAGGAGAAGCTTGCGTTCCCATAGGAGAAGGGTTTGAGCAAAGTAGACACATTACAAACAAGCTAGGGCACATGATTTCCACTAGGGCATGAAGATTTAAGCTAGGGTTTCAACTTGCTCGACTACAAAGGGAAGAAAAGAGAGATTTTTCAAATGGCACCAAAGAAAGCACCTGCAATAGGAGATAAAGGGAAGAAGAAGGTTGAAGTGGAAGAAGAGATTGCTCCTGAGAGTAATTTTTCAGAAATGCAGTATTCCTAGAAGGGCATGATTGTGGACAAGAATGGGATTCCCATATCCACCAATGTAAAATCAATGATTACAACCATCGAACATCAGATAATAAGAAGGAGCTCGATGCATTGCTGAGCATGAAAACAAACAAGTGCATGATAGAGGATATGCCAGTATACGATGACACTGGTGAGAAGTTGTTGAAGTAGAATGGAGTCTACCAGTTGTATGAGCTACCATATTTTGGAAAGTATGAACCATTATATTGATGGTTGATGAGAAGGGTCCATGAGGAATTCTTCTGCTTTTCCAGATGGAGGGTAAGATTCAAAACTTCTTTGATTTCAATGGTGACATAACTAAGGGCCTCAGGGTTGGATTTGGATAATGATTTAACTGATAAGGCCACAATCCTAGAGACAAGGAAGGAGCTGGGGTATACCAAGGGTCCATGCAGGCATGGACATTGACAAGTTAAAGAAGTACCCAGTAGTGTAGGAAGTACACATCTTGTGACAAAGTTGAATGACCAAGGAAGGTGGTCGCACAGTAAACACAATGTGGTTGCACATCACCAAGAAGATGTCTCAAGGAGTGGTCTACAACATTTTAGATCACATAGAAAAGACAATCATTGAAGAAGTGCAGATAGGTGACAAAATAAGTTTTGGCATTGTATTATTGTCCTTAGTATTCATGGAGATTGGGGTGCCTGATGGGCCAAAGGAGAATATTTGGGAGTACCCCATGGAACACAAGTCACCTGCGGAAAGGTTTGGAAAGTACTTGTGTGATGGATCAATGAGTGGACTATTCAAGTATAGGGCATGAAGATGTGGTATGATAGACTCTTCACGGTGTTTGAGGAAGAAGAGGTGCACATACCCAAGGATTTTCCTTCAGTGGTGGGTAAGGCAGTTAGTTTTCATATACCAGCATTTTTACATCTCGAAATTTGTTATGAAGGACAGGGCTTGGAGCCCATGGTGCAAACTACCGCATGCCTTCACAGTGAGGTATTTCTAGGTATCAGTTCTCATATGCACGCTACTTAACCTTCAATGTAGATAAGGTAGATTGCAACTACCACACTCTGAGGAAGAAGTATGTATATCCAGGGTGTAATGCATACATTGAAAGACTTATTTCAATATTATTAAGCATGAAACCTGTTGTTTCTTGGAGAGTTGGGGACACCAAAGTAGCACTTGTGTACCTACTACCAACTCAAACCCAAGTTGGAGAACACTAAAATATGTGGAGAATGAGTTCAAGCTCCTAGGGCCGCCAAAGGGTAAGCATATAATGGAAAATGTTGCAAACACCCAAGCCCATAGAGAAGAATTCAAGTTGATGATGAAGAGGAGGAGCATGAGGATAGTGGTGGTTTGGAGCATGAGGAAGGGAAGACAAGCCTCCAAATAACAGATCGAAGTTGAGCATGCAACTACTCCACCTTAGCCACCAGAGATGAAGATGATGAGGACTTGGATGATAGTACAAATGAGAGTGCACATTCAAAAGAGTGATCAGAAGAACAAGGACCAAGGTGTTACTCCATAACCTAAATTGTACCATGTCACCTTGACTGTCTACATAAAAGGAGACAACTGAGAAAATTTCCCTAGGAAATTAAAGTTGAATGAGGAAGTATTAAAGTCCCCCAAGAAGGAAAGCATATGGAATTCTCCATATCACCTCTAGAGGATGTAGAGGAAAAAAGGATGATGGAAATGAAGGATGGAGAAGAGGGAAAGAAACAAGGGGCAGATGAGATGAGGGCAACCTTTAGATGACTTAATTCAGTAGACATAGTTTTCTTGTTCTATAATCTTGAAGCCCAATATCACCTAAGCTTCCTAGATCAAGAAGGAAAGTGTGTGATATAGAGTATGTTCCACTAGCCATGGGCTACAAAAGGACAGATGTAAAATTGTACACGCCTGTTTCATATGATTCACAATGGAACAAAAAGAGTTTATGGCTGGGAGATAATGGATGATAGATATGGACAATGTGCACAAGGAAAAAATTATCATGGTCAAGTGCACACAACACATGGATGAACCAGAATTTGATGTATGTGAGGAACCATGTAAGTGTCATAAAGGTTGAAAAATACAAAATTAGACACATAATGTAAAGCCTCAATATTATGTCAGATGAACATTGAGCAATGCTTTGGTAAAGGTACTCAATAAACAACATAGGAAATATGGATAAAACTGCCACAATTAGAGAAAGAATGAGGAAAGATAAAAAGCCATAAGGATGAAAATAGCACGACCTAAAGTGTTTTAGGAAAATAGATTGGCACAGAAGAAGCACCCATTGTGTTTATCAGATGGATAAAGTATGACATTGGTATACAATGATCATGAAGGTAAGGCCACACTTAGAACCAAAGGTACCCAACACGTTTCCTTATGAGCAATGCATTATGTCAGTACATTGGTGGACTTAGTGCTATGAAGATGAATTGGTGAACAATGTCCTAGATCCTGCAGGATGTTACAATCTACGTGTAGCCTAGATTCAATTTAATAACCACTTCAGTGATGTAGAATGATTACATCATTATGAAGGCTTGCTTCAAAGCTTTGCAACAGGAACTAGTAGAATCATGCAATAGATCAACCAATAAATATTTGTACAGTGCCAGATGCTATTATAAGGATTTGAAGGACCATTTTAGAAGACAATGAGGTCCTTTTTTAGGCCCCATGAAGGCATGATGACCTATTGGGCTCAAGAGAAGGAAGGGTTAGCACTTGTTCAGGTATAAGGGGGAGCTGCCCTTAGATCTTTATGGTTTTTTTTATGGAAAGTATATTATGAATTTGGAGGGGAAACAAGGTCACTCCTAAGATGGACCTGTGCAAGGTGAGGTTGAGGTGTGTAGTTTCTAGCATCAATAGTCAAGTTAAGAATGAAAAAGGAGAAATTTAAGTAGATTATGTCAATTGCAGGAAATGTTATCCAAAATTCACCCCTCAAGGTAATTTTGATAACATGCATCAAATTCTTCAGTCCCAGGTAAATAGATTGATTCAGGGCAAAAAATTCATGTTTTTAGGGTCCCCTCATATTTGTCTAACTCCCCTGTCCAAGAAGGAAGAGAGCCCAAGTTCTGAGAAAATGTGAAAAAAAAGGTTGCAAGCAAAAAATAGGTTGATCCAGGAAAAATCATGAAAATTGGCTAAGTCCTGTCAAGGTCGCATGACTCGGGACAGTGTGGGACAGAAAGGCGCGCTACCGGCCGGGGCCGAAATCAGCACAAACAAGTCCGAAATTTTTGCAGCAGGGACAAATGGGACAAAAGTACGCGGCGGGACGCGAAAAGCCGATTCTGGCCAAAGAGGAAAAAAGTCAACTAACTGCTGAGAGGGACAGTCTGGGACGTTTGGGAAAAAAGTACCCGAACCGGCCGAATCGGCCGAAATCAGTCAAGGCAGTCCAAAACAAAGTGGGCCAAGTGGAACAAAAATACCCGAACCGGCCGAACCGGCCGAAATGGGAACAAATGACAGTCCGAAAGCAAATGGGACATTTGGGACAAAAATGGAGAACCGGCCGAACCGGCCGAAATTCAGTCAAGGAAGCAAATCGGGACGCATGTGGGACAAAAATGCGCGAACATCAGCACAGGGAGAGCATGCTGGGACGAATGGGAAAAGGGACCGAAGGGACCGAAATCGGCCAATCCGAAGCTGAGCACGAGGACCAATCACAGCTGTCACAGGAAAAAGTCAACGTTTGGTCCGGAAACTTCAAACGGCCATAACTTTTGACTCCGAGCTCCGATTTTCATAAAATTGGACTTTCTGGAACGAGCACGACGTCCTCTACGCCACAAAAATTGGATTTCTTATTTTTAATGAGGGTAGATATATTTAAATAAGAGAAATATATTCGGCTCCAGTCAGTTAATGCTCATTCCCGTCAAATGACAGAAAACGCCTGCCAGGCCCAAAATAGCTGCCCGCACTCAGAAGGCCATAAATTTTGCATTTCTCAACGAAATCACACAAAATTGGTACCGTTGGAATTGTGGTTCCGAGCCCGATGCACAGCAATCAAGAAATTCCATATTTGATCAGAAATTGATTGAGATTTTTTGAGAAAATGTGGCCGGATTCAGAACAGTGTTTTATTTGGTAGCTGGGAGTGCAATTAAGAGGCATGGTCATCATTCCTTCTCTGCTGCAGCACATGGGACAGTATGGGGAGCCTTTTGCAAGTAATGTATACCCATTCCACTCAATTTAATGCCTCTTACAAGTGGTTGAAGGACAGATTTCGGGATTTCCATTTTCCCTTCTCTTTTCCTTCTCATTTTTCTATAAATTGGAGTGTTGGGCTCATTGTAAAGGGGGGAGTTTTTGGGTAGCAAAGCTCTACCAAAATTGCTTTGTGAAGCCAGTGTGTTGCAGGCCCTTGTAGTGGACTCCTTGCATGGTGATCCAGGCCCTTATCTTGTAATAGATTGAACTGTGCATATCATGAAGCAATAAAATACAGTTTGTGGATGTATCTTCCCCTGCTGTGTTTTCTTGCATTCTTCTTGCCCCTTTAATCTTTCTATTACAAGAATATTGTGTCTATTATTATGTTCTTGCAGGAATTCATTATCATTGTGTGTGCTTGAAATATTTCTGTGAATGCATTTTGCTAGATTATGGTGAACTGTCATCACCTCTTCTAGTGTGCACTTTGCCTCTGTATTTCACACATTTGGAGATTACTCTCACACCCTCCTTTTCTGGTGTATCACCGCTTTAGTGTAGGCTTTCATTTTATGCATTCTCTCTCCCTGGTCCCTTGGAATTTAGATTAGAATAGTTAGTTTCTCCTGCATTAGAGTAGATTGTGGCAGGTAGTTTAGGAGCAAGAACCAGCTTTCTCTGGAGGTCTATCTCAAGTAGCAAGTCCCACAACTTGGAGATAGTACCCATGTTATCCAATCACACTGGATGCTTAGAGTGATCAAACTAGAAATCTGATCAACATCCAGGGGTGCTGTGATTCGGTGATAACAGTTCTGGCACGCCCGGTGGGACCTAGAGGTCTTCACTTTCATTGCAACAAGATTGATGTGCACTTGTTGTAAGTTCCAGCTTTGAAGGAGCTTTAAAATCGCACATCTGGCGACTCCAAAAGAGGCATAACCCACTGGTTTCTGCAGTCCAAGCCTGACAAATTTATGAGAAGAATACAGACCAGGTCAAGAACTAGGGAGGAAGGATTGTTTGTTTATCTGCATCTATCTCCAGGCAGAGAAAGAAGGGGAAGAAGAGCTCAAAGATCTCCATCTCCACCTAATAGAACTTTGTCTACACCTCCACCTGGTAGACCTTTTCTCGCATCAACAAGGGTTCTCAGGCCAATCAGAATGGCGCAACCACTAAATCCCTTTGTCAATTTCACTGGCAGCAGCCCACTTGCCCTCAATGCACAAAATCCAGTTCCAATTGCAGCATTGAAGAACATTCCATTTTTCACTGGAGAAAATCATACCACTCCTGGTGATCATGTCAAAGACATTGCTAACGTCTGTGCAATCCATGAGATAAACGAAATGGATGTGGCTGTCAAACTGCTGGCATCATCATTCAAAGGGAAGGCATTGCAATGGTTCAGGAGCCTTGAAGCTAGTTCTATCACAAATTGGAATCAGTTGTGGATAGTTCTCCATGAGCAGTTTGGAGAGAAGGGAGACAACTTGTCTCTTTTAGAGCAGCTGACAACTATCAAGAGAGCTCCCAATGAGCAGCTGACTGACTTCAACTTCAGATTTCAAAGGTCTTGGGATAGGATTCCAGTGGCAGTCAGGCCAACAGCAGAAGGTGCTTTTCTATACTATCTTAAAGCTTTAAATTCTGATATTTCTATGTTAATTCAATCTATGGGAGGCACAACCTTACCTGCTTCTTATAGCATTGCCATTAGGGCTGAAAATTGTCTTATTCAAGCTGGTAAGCTAGCTCCCAGGCCCCCAATGCCATTATACCCAAGTTTGGAGAGCCCAAGTACTAGTCAAGCACCTGTCTTAGCTCCTATTCCCACTCCTAGAAATCAAAGTTCAAATGAAGCTTCCACTTCATCTCCAAGTGCCCCAAATGAGCTTCAAGAAGTTATGAAACAATTGCAAAATTTAGGTAATGAGCTGGTCACACTCAAGAGACAGCAAGCTCAAAGTTTTAGACCTTCCTATCAGCCTCAAGCTCAACCAAATAGGCAACCATATCAACCTCAAAGACCACCCAATCCAGCTGCAAATCAGAATCAAGCAAGGCCTCCTGCCAACAGACCATTTCAGCCCTATAATCCCAATGTTGCATCTGCATCCAGAGCTTTGGTGCCAGTCCAAAATAACATGGCCCAAGAATATGATTGGTGTTTCCCATGCAGTCAGCCACATAACCAATCAATGTGCTTTAACGGTGCATTAAATCAGGCCCTGATGGTGCAAACCATTGGTGGGTCGCAAGAGTCCAGCCACGAAGGAGATCAACAACAGGAAGCATCTCAGCAAGGAACATCTCCGAATGAAACTACTCTTGTCAATTGGCAGGCTGAAGATTTCTGTGGTATGAATCAAATACCCTCTCAAAGTGTTGCAGCCAACACAAGGTCAAAGAGGAGAAATTTGGGTGAAGAACAGCCATTGGCTTCAAGTAATCCACAACCTTCTACCACTCCACAAGCCGCTGGCAAACAAACTGTAGCTCCAAACATGCAAGGAGCATCCAAACCAGCTCCTAAACCAACTCAGATGCCAGCTACTGCCCTCATTTGCAAGGAATGAATGTGCAGGCCAAGGGACAGCAGAGGGATACTTCATCTCCATTCAGTATCATTGATCAGATGAAGAAGACAAATGTAAACATATCCATGTGGGAATCACTATCTATCCCAGGACAAAGAGATTTGCTACAAGCTGCCATGAAGGACTGGTCAACTTCAAATCACCATGTCCGGATGCAAGAGGAGGTACTCACAAATGCTGCCCAGCCTGAGGGAAATCATGGAGGACAGCAAGGTAAAATGTTGAAGCCCCCTCCATTTTATGTTTCATTGATCATAGGAGATAAGCTGGTGCATAATTGCATGATTGATTCTGGGAGCAAGTAGTTCAGTAATGCCAAAACAAATAGCTGATCAGTTAGGACTCTAATATGAAGTCATCTCCAAGGGTGTAGTGCAATTAGATAGGACAGCAGTGACAACGGTTGGCATAATCAAAGGTTTGAGCCTCACACTGCATGCATGTCCTAATGTAACAGTGTTACAAGATGTGTCAGTCATAGACCTTCCACCACTCTTTGCATTATGCTTGTCAAGAGACTTCACTGCTAAAATTGGAGGCTATCTTTCGGCGGATTGGTCACACATGCTGTTCAGAACAAGGTATGGAACTAAGGCTACAATCAGGTCTGAACCTATTGCAAACTTCCATATTGAGCCTTACACTCCAAGCCAAATCAATACCAATTGTTCAGCGTTTGATCAAGAAGATTATCGGAGCACTGATGAAGTTGACACCAAGGTTGGAATCATCCCAGATTTGACTCTTGATGAATGGGCAAGCAAGTGCATGCTTTTGATCCCTATCAAGAAATAGAAGAATCTGAGCTAGGAGTCTATTGCATACATGAAGAAATCAACCTATTCCCAGCATCACCAAGCCAGATCATAAGGACAAGAATGAAGTATGGCAATTGTTCTTTGATGGGTCAAGGAGTAGACAAGGTGCAGGAGGAGGAGCTATGCTCATTTCACCGCAAGGTATAAGGTATTACTCAGCCTTCCGTTTCCAGTTTTCCTGTTCAAACAACACAGCTGAGTATGAAGCCTTAATTCATGGACTGCACTGGGCAAAGAAGAAAGGCATCAGGAATTTACAAGTGTTTGGTGATAGTGAGCTGATCATAAACCAAGTCAAAGGAAAAAATGCTGCCAAAAATGATCTGTTGAAGAACTACAAAAATCGGGTATGGGATCTTATTGAAGATTTTGAAGCTTTTAGCATCATTTCCATCCCAAGAAAAAAGAATGAAGCCGCTGACAGACTGGCAGCAATTGGGGCTGCGTTTGATGTTGTAGAAAGTATCAAAAGGGAGAAAACTCAGCCTCATATCAAAGTGGTTGTGAGACCAGCTGTTCCGGATAACAACACAAGTTGGCAAGTCTTCGAGAATGATCAGCAAATTGTTAATTTCCTGCAAGAAGAAGCTGAGTTCTCCATGAGAAATCAAGACAAGCTGGAGCAGCAGTATGGTGACCAAGTGGTGCAGCTGAGGACTAACAAATTGCCAAAAGGCCTCATAACCTTGGAGTCAATATTCAACCCGAATGATCAGTTCCAGAAGGAGAAAGCGAGCATTCAAGTAAAGGGTGAAGATTCAGAGCCTATTTCAGTGGAAGAAGGCAAGACATTACAAATTGGCAAAGTAAGTACTCCACAAGAGAAATCTGATTTTGTTCAGCTTTGTCAAGAATTCCCAGATGTCTTTGCTTGGACTTACAAAGATTTAAGAGGTTTCAACCCAAATTTGGCACAACATACTATTGAGTTGGATCCGGAATCCAAGCCTGTCAGGCAAAAGCAAAGGCCAGTAAATCCTCATATCGAGCCTCTCATGAGAAAAGAGTTAAGCAAGCTCATTGAGGCTAGTATCATCTTTCCCATCAAACACTCAAGTTGGGTTGCAAACTTGGTGCCGGTAAGAAAGAGAAATGGAGAAATAAGATTGTGTGTGGACTTCCGCGATCTAAATAGAGCATCACTCAAGGATCATTATCTGCTTCCATCAATGGAACAAATATTGCAGGTTGTAGCTGGTTCAGAAAGGTTTTCATTGCTAGATGGATATTCAGGCTATAATCAGATAATGGTGAAGGAAGAAGATCAATTCAAGACGGCCTTCACTACAAAATGGGGCACATATGCTTACAAGAAGATGCCATTTGGACTGTCAAATGCCGGAGCAACATTTCAGCGAGCTATGGATATGGCGTTCAAAGGCTTGATCAACAAGATAGTGCTGGTATACCTAGATGATATCACTGTCTTCTCAAAGAATGCAGCAGACCATCTCTTTCACCTCAGACAAGTGTTTCAGAGGTGTAGAAGGTTCGGAGTGTCATTGAATCCAAAGAAGTGTATATTCTTGGCACATGAAGGAAAATTGTTGGGTCACATTGTCTCTAGGGAAGGGCTAACAATTGATCCTGAAAGGGTTGAAGCCATCCGAACACTTCCATTGCCACACCACAAGAAATCTCTCCAAAGCTTCTTAGGAAGGATAAACTTTGTCCGCAGATTTGTGCCTAATTTTGCCACTCTTGTGAAGCCTCTAACTATGATGTTGAAGAAGAGTCTGGCATTCAAATGGACAGCAGAAGGCAAAGAGAGTTTTGAAAACATCAAGCATGCAATATCACAAGCTCCAACTCTTATCAACCCAGATTTCTCAAAGGACTTCATGTTGTATGCGTTTGGAGGATCAGACACAATCTCAGCTATCTTGACACAGCTGAATAGAGAAGGTTCAGAACAGCCCATAGCATTCTTCAGTCAAACCTTGGAAGATTACGAAATAAAGTATTCTTTCATCGAAAAGCATGTCCTTGCTGTCATCAGGAGCTTGAAGAAGTTCAGACATTTGGTCTCAAACAATAAGATTCAACTGCTGGTGTCTCATGCTGGTGTCAAGGACTTCCTCCTAAACAAGGATTTAAATGAGAAGAGAGCAGGTTGGATCACTCGGGTGATGGAATATGATATTGAAATCAAAGTGACCAAGCTGGTTCGTGGCAAAGGCTTGTGTGAGCAGCTCGCTTCCAAACAACCAGACGAGTCAAAAAGTGAAGAGGATGTTGTCTTGCTACTACAGAATGATCAAGAACAGCCAGCTGATGATGCACCCGTCCTATGTTGGACTCAAAACTTGGTGCATTACCTCCAAACAGGCTTGTGCCCCCCAGAAGTGAGCAAAGCAAAGAGGAGATACTTCAGATTACAAGCCATTCCATATGTGCTTGTTGATGAAGTTTTGTTCAAAAGGGACATCAATGGTGTTCTATTAAGATGCATTGGAACAGGTCAAGTTGAGAAGATCCTACACGAGTTCCATGACGGGGAAGCAGGAGGCCACTTTGCTCCACGAGTAACAGCTCTAAAAATCATGAAAGCTGGTTACTATTGGCCTACTGTGTTCAATGATTGCTACTCATGGGTCAAGAAATGCAAGAAATGTGCATTCTTCACAGGGAAAGAAAGGTTATTAGTGCTGCCCCTTCGTCCAATTTCAGTAAATCAGCCATTCATGCAATGGGGATTGGACTTCATTGGAGTCATCAATCCCAATTCAAGTCAAGGCCACAAGTGGATACTAACAGCAACAGACTATTTCACCAAGTGGACTGAAGCAGTGGCACTCAAGGAGGCAAATGAATCTAATATCTTAGATTTCTATGAAGGGATAGTCACGAGGTTTGGTGCCCCTGCCACTATCATATCAGACAATGCATTGGCATTCCTTGGCACAAAGATCACTGAATGGGCTGTCAAGAATTGTGTGTATCTCAGCACTTCATCAAACTATTACCCTCAAGGTAATGGCCAAGCCGAGTCTACGAACAAGAACCTACTAAGAATCATCAGAAGGACTCTTGATGAAAATCAAAGGACTTGGCATGCAAAGCTCAAATCAGCTCTATGGGCTGATAGGATCACACCCAAGAGATCTACAGGAAGCTCTCCATACAAGCTTGTATACGGGAAAGAAGCAGTTCTACCTATATCGCTTGAGTTTCCAGCACTGGAACTCGTGAAACAGTTGGAACTAGCTGAGTTTGAACCTATGGAAATCAGGTATGCAGAGCTGATAGAATTAGAAGAGACAAGGGAGCACGCAATGCAGACCATAGAAAAAGATAAAGCATTGGTCAAAAAGAGTTTTGACAAGAAAGCTAAGGCCAGGATATTACAAACTGGAGATTTGGTACTGAAGTGGGATGCTGATCGTGCAAAACCAGGAAAGCACTCCAAGTTTGATGCCATCTGGAGTGGCCCGTACATGATCATCGAATGCAAAGGTAGCAATGCTTTCCGACTGGCTAAGTTGGATGGTGAAGAATTGCAGATCCCAGTCAATGGGATCTATCTCAAACGCTGCTACTAGAAAGATAAATTTTCACCCTTGTAAATATTAATTTAGAATTTCCATTCCTCTAAGTGCTTATGCACATTGTACTGCTGTTAGAGTAGTTTCTATTTCCCTAAGTGCTTGTGCACATGTCCTATTGCTTCTAGTATGTGCATGTTTGCAGTTCATCAAGCTCCTGGAAAAGAATTTGCAGCCATGAGAAGACCAGCTCAACAAATGTTCAAATGGCTCAAGGACACAGGTTTTCAAATTTCAGATCAGCTGAGAGGTTATCAAACAGACTCCATGCCCAATGGATTGCTACAAGCAGCTGGTCGTTCTTCATCTGGCAGGCAGATGACCCCGCTGAGTCGCCAAAATTGTTATCCAAAATTCACCCCTCAAGGTAATTTTGATAACATGCATTAAATTCTCAAGTCCCAAGCAATTATATTGATTCAGGGCAAAAAGTCATGTTTCTAGGGTCCCCTCATATTTGTCTAACTCCCCTGTCCAAGAGGAAGAGAGTAAGTTCTGAGAAAATGCGAAAAAAAGGTTCAAGAAGGCAAATAGGTCGATCCAGGAAAAATCGTGAAAATTGGCTAAGTCCTGCTCAAGGTCGCCTCCGGGACGTGTGGGACAGAAAGGCGCGAACCGGCCGGTTCGGCCGAAATCAGCACAAACAGTCCGAAACGCAGCAGGGGCAAATGGGACAAAAGTTCGCGGCGGGCGCGAAAAGCCGATCCGGCCGAAAGAGGAAGAAAAACTAACTGGCTGAGAGTGTTGCTTTGGGACGTTTGGGACAAAAAGACCCGAACCGGCCGAACCGGGCAAAAACGAAATCTGGGCCGAAAAGGTCGAGTCAGTCGAAGGACGTTGGACGTGAACCGGCCGAACCGGCCGAAATCAGTCAAGGCAGTCCAAAAAACAAAGCGGGCCAAGTGGAACAAAAGTGCGCAAACCGGCCGAACCGGGCGAAAAAGGGCAAACAGTCCAAAAGGCATTTGGGACGACTGGGACAAATGGGCCCGAACCGGGCGAACCGGCCGAAATCAGTCAAAGCAGCACTAATCAAATGGGACATCCGGGACAAATGGAGCCGAAGGAGCCGAGGACCAATCAGATCATGACACGTGTCGTAGGAGGAAAAGTCAACGTTTGGTCCGGAAACTTCAAACGGCCATAACTTTTGACTCCGAGCTCCGATTTTGATAAAATTGGACTTTCTGGAACGAGCACGACGTCCTCTACGCCACAAAAACTGGATTTCTTATTTTTAATGAGGGTAGATATATTTAAATAAGGGAAACGTATTCGGCTCCAGTCAGTTAATGCTCATTCCCGTCAAATGACAGAAAACGCCTGCCAGGCCCAAAATAGCTGCCCGCACTCAGAAGGCCATAACTTTTGCATTTCTCAACGAAATCGCACAAAATTGGTACCGTTGGAATCGTGGTTCCGAGCCCGATGCACAGCAATCAAGAAATTCCAGATTTGATCAGAAATTGATTGAGATTTTTAAGGAAACGTGGCCGGGTTCAGAACAGTGTTTTATTTGGTAGCTGGGAGTGCAATTAAGAGGCATGGTCATCATTCTTTCTCTGCTGCAGCACATGGGACAGTATGGGGAGCCTTTTGCAAGTAATGTATACCCATTCCACTCAATTTAATGCCTCTTACAGGTGGTTGAAGGACAGATTTCGGGATTTCCATTTTCCCTTCTCTTTTCCTTCTCATTTTTCTATAAATTGGAGTGTTGGGCTCATTGTAAAGGGGGGAGTTTTTGGGTAACAAAGCTCTGTCAAAATTGCTTTGTGAAGCCAGTGTGTTGCAGGCCCTTGTAGTGGACTCCTTGCATGGTGATCCAGGCCCTTATCTTGTAATAGATTGAACTGTGCATATCATGAAGCAATAAAATATCAGTTTGTGGATATATCTTCCCCTGCTGTGTTTCCTTGCATTCTTCTTGCCCCTTTAATCTTTCTACAAGTATATTGTGTCTATTTATTATGTTCTTGCAGGAATTCATTATCATTGTGTGTGCTTGGAATATTGCTGTGAATGCATTTTGCTGGATTATGGTGAACTGTCATCACCTCTTCTAGTGTGCACTTTGCCTCTGTATTTCACACATTTGGAGATTACTCTCACACCCTCTTTTTCTGGTGTATCACCGCTTTAGTGTAGGCTTTCATTTTATGCATTCTCTCTCTCTGGTCCCTTGGAATTTTAGGTTAGAACAGTTAGCTTATCCTGCATTAGAGTAGATTGTGGCAGGTAGTTTAGGAGCAAGAACCAGCTTTCTCTGGAGGTCTATCTCAAGTAGCAAGTCCCACAACTTGGAGATAGTACCCATGTTATCCAATCACACTGGATGCTTAGAGTGATCAAACTAGAAATCTGATCAACATCCAGGGGTGCTGTGATTCGGTGATAACAGATATTACAAAGAAAGCAAAGGCCACGCTCAATGACTAGAAAACCTTAGAGGCGGAGATAAAAGAGGAATATCCAGAATTGATTATTCAATTTGTAGAAGAAGATACTGTAGGTTAAAGACATTCTTTCATTCATCCAGATTATTTCTATTCTTCTATTCATATTCTTTGATTCATTTTGGAGACAACCATTTCCGCGGCTGCAATGAAACTAGTGTGGGGTAATGTTGATCAATCAAAATCTGGCACTAGTGAAGAAAATACATAAGGTTTGCACGGGAGAACAATGTGCATTCAAAGGCGCGGAAGCATCAGAGAGGATCACATGTAGAATAGAGACAGATTCGGGACTTAGCCATTTTCATGATGAGGATGAATTTTTGGAAATAATTTGTGGAGCACTCAAACTGATTGGATACTTACACAACATGCATTGGCTATTTTTTGGATGATCAGCTACAAAGTACTTTGCATGGATGCGGGCTAAAGATAGAATTGTGAACTGATAGTTGACAAAGAGAAATCTATTGTAAGCATTCTTGCATAGTAATCCTATTTTTGTAATGGTGCGTGGCTAGTAATAGCATGCAACCTATTTTGGGATTAGATAAGCGGTGAAGGGAAAATCCCCACCCTTATAAATATGTATTGAAACTATGTAGCAGAGAGATCATAGATATACGTGTGAGAACTAGGGTATAGTGAGATTGTGCTACTAGATTTGTTACGCGCTATGAGCATATATTATTGTTATTGTAATGAAGCTTCTGTGTATTTACTGTAATTAATATAGTGGACACTATCGACTGAAACAAGGTGTTTATCATGGTTATATTTCAGTATTGCATGCTTGATTCCATTATGGTTATCCTTTAATGTTGTTATTTTCTAGATGTAGGTCTGAATATGCATTGTTTGAAAGATAGAAGAGCTATAGATCTGAATGGTTAAAGTCTTCAGCATGCTAACATCTTGCAATAGCAACCCTAAAGAGGGTCCTAGTACCTTTTCGCGCTTCGGGTGAGCGCATAGTCTAGGCTGAGTGATGTGCCAGCGCGCCTGGGCTTGTATTGTTGAATTCTAGGTTGCATCACATATCATGTTTTTACTGTCACTTTATGTTATTTATTGATTTTGTATAAGCATCTTAAGTGTACTTTATTACATGTTTTGCATGTGGCAAGCAAGTTCACATGTATGGTAAAAAACAAAAGTGAAGGGAACATGAGCATTTTAATCTTGTGCATACTTTATCCTTATGGGAGGTCTACATTTAAAGTTATTTTATTTTAATCAAACAATTTTCAATTACTAGATTAAAATGGAGGAAAAATGTAGTACTGTGAATTTGGGCCAATGGCATTTGAAAATTATCCTTGACATTTATCTCAACCCATTAATCATTGTGCGCTTAAATGACTAGTTCATATATGTATCTCGCTCAATTTAACACTTCAAGGCCACTAGGTTAAACTTGTTACTCATCATTGACCAAGCAAATACCTACTTTTAAATATAAAACACATCTTCAAACATCTAACCACCTACTTCAACTGACGAAATTTAATGTGCACCCTCATAGGATGAAGTGGCTAGTAAAGGACAAATCCATTTGGACGGATTTGTCCTAAGGTTGAGGGATACATCCTCCATTGTGATAATAGTCACTTTTTCAAATTCAAAAGTTATCATTGTCTACCTAGTGTCAATTTAATAGGAAAACCTTTCACAATAGTCACCTATAAAAACACTCACCCCACCTTTTCAAAGGGCCTCACACTGAATTGCTAAATCATTCTCTCAAGCACATTATCCAATGCTAGATTGTGTACATCATAAGTGGTTGCCCAAGTCAATTTTGTAAAGCTACATTATACACCAAAGATAATTTCCAAGTGTCAGAGGTCCTATTGAGGTCTTCATTGTTAAACACAGTAGTGTACATCTTGCACATATTCACCGAGTTGGGAGAACTATAGGGGTTTGATGTCTCTTTGGAGTATTGTTATGGAAATGTTTTTGGGACAACTCAACATAAATCAAGCTACCTTTTTTATGTCTTCAAAGAGGAAATCTAGGTTTGAGGAATGAGAAGCCCTAATTTGTTGCACAATTGCGATTGTAGAATTTTGAACACATGAAGTGAAGTTAAAGACATGAAAGAGAACAATGTCATGGGTAGAATTCAACAAAACCCAACATAAGACAAATTCATCTGAGTAAATTTACCCTAGACAAACACCTTTGTCTTCCCCTCTATTTCAACTCCCCAAATTTTTAGGAAAACTCAACGACACTCTACATACCATGTTTGTATATTTGCATATCATTACCACTTCATCTTAGCAAATAAATTAGTACAATCTCTTCTAACCCTAACCCACACCTCCTTTATCTATTTTTCTATAGGTTATATGATATTATAATATTGTAATACATGAATCTAGGATCTATGTATTTACTACATTTATGATTTTGTATCATATTTATAGAATAATTAATCTAAACTAGGAAACATGTTATTTTGATAGTGCCCCACATACGAATCAACTTTCAAGCCCAAATCTGGTGCAATGATAATTCTTTATGCCCTTCCTATTCTTGTGACACAATATACTCAATAGAATTAAGAAGATCTATGTAAAAACACCTACACAACCAAAATGTATCAACAAAGCATGTGCTACAATATTGCAACCAATTCATGCAAGGAATTGCCCATTTATGGCATGTGTAACAAATTGTATATCATGTCACTTATTCCACTATAGATTTTTTCCCTCATTAGACAACTTATGTTTTTAGCTATGACTTTATCACACCCTTTTAATAACTTGAAGTCAATTGGTTAGTGTTATACATATTCTCTTTTAACTTCATTGCACATGTACCTTTTCACATATAAAAGAAAAAAATGTGTCAGATATCTCCCCTTTTATTGTAGGTGCGTCAAACTTTTAAGATAAATGTCCCAATTCTTTGTTGTAATTTTTTTTAATTAAATTATACTTTTGTCACACACAATAGACCTAAAAGTTCAAAATGCCTCCTCATATAGGGGAGAGGAGCCAATAGTGGAGCATGGACCAATAATGGTGAGGGTATTTGTAAAGTGAGTGACTAGTACATGTACATTTGTCATTCAACCTTTGAAAAAAAATTAGCTAATAAAATGTGTCACATCAAAGAATCACCCAATCATATGATGCCACATAAGTGGGAAAAAATGCATGACATAATGCCCTACTAATGGTCCACCCTTTTCTCCTTTGTATGGAAAAATACTTGATTTAAATCCCTTTGAAAACCACTTTCCATAAAATAAAAAAGCTTTAAAAAAAGTATTTAGATTAAGAAAAAAAATCTATTAAAGGGTTTTTTTTTCAAAATTTGATGTATTTATATGTGTTGTACACCCCTCAACTTGGGCGCACAACTAGTGGCTCCTCTCCCATAGTGGGTGTACCAAACTTTTAAGGTAAATGTTCCAATTCTTTATTATGT
Organism: Taxus chinensis; assembly: GCA_019776745.2. Taxonomy (NCBI): domain Eukaryota; kingdom Viridiplantae; phylum Streptophyta; class Pinopsida; order Cupressales; family Taxaceae; genus Taxus; species Taxus chinensis. The sequence continues at coordinate 108,040 of JAHRHJ020003074.1, read as the reverse complement.
TGGTAGGCATTGTTTAGAGCCAAAATTGGGTAGTACACTTTCCATCAATGGCAAGGGGAAATATGTGCATGTGCAAGACAATTAAGGAATTTTGGGGTCATTGTAATCCGACTTCTAAGGTTTCCTCCTAGCGGCAAGTTTCAGACTTAGTTGCCTATTTCTATCGATAGAAACTTTGAGACTAGGTTTTGGCATCATTGATGGGCATGCCATTTGTTTCAAGAATTTTATGTGCCCTGGTACTTGGGGAATCCCTCAAACGAATGGTAGACAATTTAGCCCTATATGAAAGACTATCAGATGAATGTCGTTTGTTGATTTATTCAATGGATCTTGGATTTTTAGGTTTTCCTCAAAAAAATTATTTCGTTGTGGATGTGGGGCTTTTAGGGTTTTCTCTGAAACTTTACTACCCACCCACGAGTATTTTTGGACCAACTTCTAGCCTGTTTGGGGGTGTCATGGTTGGGAAAATTCTGCATTTCAATATTTTTCTACATCAAAGGATTGTTGATTTTAATCCGAATAATTGCCTACCCACGCCAAAGTTTGAAACATTTCTTTCTATTCTAAATATGAAAAAAATTCAGTAAAGATCACCATTATTAGTCCTCTGAAAAAATACTTTTGGTATTTGTTTTCTTTGTAATGTTTGGTTGTATTCTCGTTTTTCCTTTTACAAGTTGAGACATCATTCAAATTAATGACACTTTTTCTCTCAATGTTTTTTCCCTCAAAAATTATGTGGGACAACTTATTGCTTCGTGATGAGCATACAAAAGTGTTCCATTGATTTCTCCCTCAAAAGAAAGAAACGCAAAAAACTAATGGATTTCATGTTTCTCATTTTGTTGAGGCGAGAGCTCTAGAGTTTCTAAATGTACTATTTCTTCCCCAACCTTTTTCATATTGGTAGGTGAAATATTATCCATGCCAAATTCAATTCCTCATTTCTTCTTGGTGTTAGTACACCGCAAAAATACTCTCATAGATTTTGAAATGTTTTCTTCTTATAGGCTTTGAAATGTTATCTTTTACTCTCTTGTCAACAACTACGGGATTTGGAAGTTTCCTTGTTTATGTTTTAAAAGAAAATATAAGGCATGATGGTTTCATTTTCATTCTCTAGATCCACATCCTCTTCGAATGAAAGGGAACCTACTAAAACTGTTGAAGCATGAACCCATTTATCATCGATGAAATTAAAATGTGGATGCAACTAGGAATGGTAAAATTGGACAAGATGCTTGAGCTTAATAAATAGCTTTATGAACATGCCCACCCATTGACCATCCTTATTACAGGCATACACTTCCTCATACAGGAGCATGGTTGTGTTGGGTAGGGAGAAAGGGAGATATGAGCCCTCACATAGCGCGGCTTCACTATCTCCCTGAGTGCCTTGGTCTTGTCCTTGTTGCTCCTCAAGTCACTGTACTTGATCAATACATTCACCCTTCCCCTTTGAACCTTTATCAACACTCTCGTGTTGAACCATGCTCTTCCGAACCCATCCTCGTCACTTGACACTTCCACTTCTTCCCCCTCTCTCACCGCCATGTTATTTAATTCCTCACAACTATTATTGTTATCATTATGTTGTTTCATATGTTTAGTAGTTTTGTTGGTAGTGTATATACTCAAGCGGCATAACCATATTTGCACATGATCAAAACACAAAACATACACAAATTCTATTGTTTGATTGATTTCATATGAAACCACTTACAAATATATAGGATAGCATTTTCCTATTATCTAGGAAACCTCTTATAACAACTCTAGCTATTGTTGATGAGTTGTTAAAACAACTCTCAACACACTCCTGTAATTACATCGGTTGTACCTCACAACAACTAATTTACATTTACCACTATAATGAAAGCACTAAAATAGTATTCATAACATTCCCCCCTTAGTGCAAACATTCAAAAAACATGTTTTATACTTGTACCTGCTCATAATATGGTGAATTTCACAGGATAATCACAAACCTAAAGGGATGGTTTTACAAACAGTTGACCACAAACCGAGAATGGTGGTTTTACATTTAGAATACCACAAACCACAAGGTGATGGTTTTGCAAATGGTTTACCAACAACCAAGAAAGGTGGTTTTACAATTGGTTTACCATAAACCACAAAGGAAGGTTTTCAAGTGGTTTACCTACAACCACATCATGATGTGTCAAGTACTATTATCAGGCTCTCATCAATATTCACTGCAGGGAATAACATAGGAAAATTCTGCTCTCACACATAGGAAAACTGAAAATGGAAATGAAACATTGGATCATGTTCCCCCCTCAATGTGAAATTTCCACTTATTCACGTCAATCACAGCAATAACAGGAACACTGAAATATGAAGCACATGAAATTCATGAAAAACACACTGCAAAAATTGAACAACTGCACAAACTGCAAACAAATATGCACCAAACCTTTAGATGTGGCCCCATCATTGGCAACTGACAGAGGTCATTGATTGACCTCCATCCTCTGATTTCCTCCACCCTCCTGCTTAAGCATTCTCAGTACAAGAAGTATTCAGTGCCACTGTCTTCTCATTTACTTGTTCCTCGTCATTCTCTAATTCTTCTTTAGTAAATATATTGGCCTCATTTTCTTTGATTTTTCCACTAAGTATATCTTGAGCTCGAACTCTAAAAAATGAAGATGTATGTCCCTTTTTCTTACAGTAGAAGTATTCCCTTTCTTCTTTATTTTTAGAGAAAATTTTTATATTTCCTTTTTCACATACATTGTTGTTTCTTCTTCTACATCTTCTTTGGTCCTTTTTTCCTCAGCTAGAAGAGCTGATATCATATCTTCCAATGAGTTAGAAGGCATCTGACCAAGAGTGAAAACAACATTATCTATTTTGGGTGGCAAACTATTCAGCATAATGGCTTTTGCATCCTCATCTTCTATTGAGAGTTTTGAATTCTACAAGTTGTCTCAAAAGAAATCTCAAATCGATTGATGTGACTAGACATTGTAACTCCATCACTCATTTTGAGTTTGAACAACTTGACAGTTTCAGAGAAAACTTCACATTGACTGCTTTGGATAAACAATTTATTCAGATTATCCCACATTTCCTTAGATGTTTTCTCAAGATCAACATAATGCAATTTGAATCTGAAAGAGCTAAGCCAATAATGGCTTTGGCTTTGTCATCCCTCGTTTCCCATTTTGCTTCTTTAGCTAGATCCGATGGTTTTTTTCTTGCCCATTTACAATTCTCCACAAATTCTTGTTCATCAATTGCATTTGGATTTTCACTTTCCAAGTGCGAAAATTGATTCCATTAAATTTTTCTAGTGGGATTTATCATTGTGAGATGGAGACACAAAGACAAGGTGAAATGACAACACAAGACCTATAATAAACTTAATATTTTGATGACATGTTTTATACAATGAGTATTGACGCACAAAACCATAAATATGACACTTTTAATAATGACTCTTAATAAGAAAAAAATACTCTATATTGACAATAATAAACACAATTATTTTTCACCCTTTTGACATTTTAGTAAAAACTATGAAAATGACTTATTAAAATGACTACACCTCATAGGATAAATTTTGATAAACTGAATGGTTCAGTGGATATGATAGCGCTACATGTTTTATCTTATAGAAGTTGTAGACATGGAAGATCTTGCAAGTCAGCCACGATGAGAAAAATCCGAGTGCAAGCCGAACACCATGATGCATGCAGAGTCTGATCAAATGAAGTTTAATACAGGAGCCAAAGTAGGAACTGAGAATCAATACAAAGAGAGATGCATGGAGACTGTTGAATTTTGAATGCCAACGAGAGTAGTTCGTTCTAAATGCCATGAGCCATAATGTGACCAGCTCAAAACCAAATCTTTCATTGCAGATCTATCTCATCCAATCTGAGTGCGAAAATAAAATTGCCACGATTTACAAAATCGAGCGAAGGATTCAACATGCCTATCAGGATCTTAAGTTTGGAGAAAAGAAATACTATCACTAAATGTGAAAACAAAACATTGAATCATTGTCAGCAATTAATACGCCATTGAGCAGGGGTATGAGCAATCCAAAACATCGAATAAAAATCTAATTGTGGGCCTTGCAACACTCTGGATGAATTCAATGGCAGTACTTTCAATATAATGTGGATTCAGAGTTGAGGACTAAATGGCAGCCATCTCAATTTCTTCACTAACCAATAACACCAGTAACTTCCTGAAAATATACAATGTTGATAGAAGTATGGAATAGATATTTAATAACATCATATTAAACAACTTACAATTGCACTGATTATTCACAACTTCGCATCAGAGTGAACTTGATCGCTCTGATACCAAATGAAGTGGCATAGAACCATATTTGCTCAGGATCAAAACACAAAACATACACAACTTCTATTGTTTGATTGATTTCATATGAAACCACTAACAAATAAATAGGTGAGCATTTTCCTATTATCTAAGAAACCTCCTATAACAACTCTAACTATTGTTGATGAGTTGTTAAAACAACTCTCAACACACTCATGTAATTACATTGGTTGTTACCTTACAACAACTAATTTATATTTTCATTCACATTTACCACTATAATGTAAGCACTAAAATAGTATTCCAAACATATACCAAAATAAAATAAAATAATTTGAATTCAGATTGTTTCAGACATAATTATCTACATGCCCAGTTCAACCCTCTATTGTTTTACGGTTTCTTGTTACTTGACCAAATATTTGTTCTGAAATTCAATCTATAAGCCCTTTTTTGTGCTTCCAATGTAGACGGGTTAATGAATTGTACATTGTCTTGTCTACATGCAATTGAAATCCACATTTTAGACCATTTCCCTAATGGTTTTTTCTGTTTAGCCCTTAAATTTTTCAAGAAACAAAGATAATTTAATAAAAGTCAGAATCATTATTTTTCCTATCTCGTTGGTTTTTGGTTTTTAAATTCTTTATTATAGTAGGTACTTTTGCTACAATTTCTGAGATGAGGAACTAAATATTTTTTTTTTGAAGTTTATTGATCTCGCTCTAGGTAATTTTACATATTCTTAAGCACCTTCTTAAGGTTTATGCAATCCACTTGTGAAGCTTTCAATTTGGAGATCGAATGATATAAGTTTTAATTAAGGATGTCAAAGAAAAATCACTCTGAAGTGTACCAAATGACTTTCTATCATCTTCCCTTGAGGAAATGCCCATTTGATATATAATATATGCTTTCTAAGATTGAATGTTTACCTAGTCAATAAAGCAATTGGATTCATTTTCAATTAAACCACATAAATTTGTAAGGTTTACATCCCTAAACTTGGTGTTTTTCAGTTCACCAAGGATCCCACGAAGCGGGGGGGTGCGTTGCTAATTTGGATTGCATCTCCCTTGGAGGTTGTGATACCCAAAGAGCACTTGTATCCTTGGAAATATCCAAGAATTTAAAGATTTTTTATTATTATGTTCACAACTTGATGCATTTATAAATCTAGACCAGATATTAGAACAATATTTATATATGTGTTACAAAGATATCACATCCGAAGGGTGTTCACTAAATTAATCTTGGATTTTCCCAAATGCTTCAGAAAACGATCATGGGGAGGATTTGCTACAAAAAATAAATACCCGTGGAAATAAACCTGGGTATGGCTTGGGACATTTGATACACTAGAGGAAGCAGTGACCACATATGCTAATGTAGTCAAAGCACACAAAGGTGCCAAGGAAAAAGACTAATTTTGCATTGGTTCCTTCTGATGATAGGAGTTCCATGTGATGACAAAGGATCCCCACCAAATTTAGAAGTGGAAATCACTAATCGATTGAAGAAACAAAAGCCATTCAAGAGTTGTTCTGCTCTCGACATGGTTGCAAAGGCCTACAATTGATGCAAACAAACTTTCCACAAATGAATTTTTATTCAAACGCCCACCACAATAAGTGTAATTCATCTTCATTTGTTGCCGATAATGAAGTACTCACAACTTATAGCATAAGGCTTGAGGTAACTAGGCCATCTACCACCATTCAATGTGTAAGAAGATATTGGTAGCTTGGTATTTTCTCTAATTCATTTACTCTATTGTAATTGTGCTTTATTTTGTATGTGCCCTTTAAAGGATGTGTGATTTGTGTATTTCAAGTAATATATATTTTCCTATTTACTACCATTTATCAAACCATCACTGAATTCAACACAGGATATAGCAGTAGTTCTTTATTATCAAGGCCTTAATCATAAAGGACTTCCCATTACCATTTATCTCGCATGGAGGTTTATAGCCTATGAAAAAAAATCATTTATTACTTTTGTTTTAGCAAATATGGTAAGAAGAATGATAACCAAATCACAACCTTGGGGGGAGCTTGGAAATCAGATTTTGTAAGTATTAACTACTACCCATGAACCGGATTGTTGAATTTCGAGTGCTAATCATTAATTATAGTTGAGTCTTTAAATAGCTATTCAAAAGATTGTCACATGCAACTTCATTTAACTGTCATTTTTCTACATCACCTAAAGATTACAATACCCATAAAGCACTTGGATCCTTGCAAATATCCAAGAATTCAAAGATTTTGTTTTATTATGTTCACAATAACTAGATGCGTTTATAAATCTAACCATATATTAAAACAATCTTAAACCTCGAGTAGAATAGGGGGTTGGATTGGTGTTGTTTTCATATTTGTGAATGTCATGTCTATATGGTGAAGGTCTATATTCAAACCTCGTGTTAAGTGTTTGGTTTATAGATCAAGTTACTCTTGTCATTTTTTCCCTTTGCTAATTTCTCTTGATTTGTTGCACATGTTAAAATTAAAAAAGAGAAAGTAGAATAGCAAGGGGATGGTCATAAGAATGTCATTTTAAGTTTGTAACAAGGTTGTTCTTTAGAGAAAATATGTCAAACTCTACCATTTTTAAATGGACTATAGTTCTAGGGCTGTGGAATTTGAGTCTTATTGTAGGGTTTTTTCAAATTTCTTCTTCATTTTAATCACTATAAGTTAGTCAAATATTCAAAACTACTAGGTAATTAGAGAACTGGTTTTTTGTTTGGAACTTTAATCATAGCAATCCCTGAATACAAGAAAATACCTTTCTAAGACATGGTCAAATTTTTGTAATAGGTTTCATAGACATAAATCATTAATTATTACAATCTCAACTTGAATACATTGTTGCTTCATTGAATTTTTATTTTGAGCTGGTGCAGCTCAAGAATCAAATGTTAATCCACATTTCTTAGGATGTTTGAGTTCAAAGCTCGAATATAGAGAAATTCGCTAGCATGGGGTACATATTCTCACCGAATCATGGACAAATAGCCCAATAATAAGATGATTAAGCTTAATTTCAGGATGGATCACCCCAGCTATGTGATTATCTTTTTGTTTGTAATGTAGGTTGTCGACACCCTAAAATTACACACTTGTTTCCACATGATCCCAATTCGCTTCCTAATACACCTTATTATTCACCCATTTGTGATTAATTGATTAAATTGAGTAATTCATACACATTGTACCCTTTAGATTAATGAAATTAATCCCATGTATCCGTTAGTACCCCTTTAGCTAAGTTAATTTCAATTTATTAATTAAATGATTAATTAATTAAGTGTGTACACATCCTAGTCAACTGTCACTTGATCAACATCCACCTAGACTCCACTTAGACTCCATATCCTCATCCTAGTTAACTGCACTTCTAGAATCCTAGAAAGGTGGGGGCAATTGAATTGCACATACAACCACCTTTCCACATGCAACTTTTTGTAATTAATTCCATTACTGCCCCTAAATGCCCCGACACTACTGTAACTTCATCCAATGTTATTTTTAGCATGAGCATTTAACCGTGTATAACTAATTTCCAACTACTTCTGCCTCTATAAATTACAGGGTTATTCTCTTACAAATCCTCTTGAATCTTAAGTACAATAATTCTGCTAAATTTCTAAGCCAAAGTATATGTGTTTGTAGCATTTGCACTCACATTTAGAAAACATTCAAGAGCACCCACATCCATTTACAAGGTTCACAGAAAAAGTTCAAATAACCTTTTACTGAGGTTTGCACTGAATGATTACAGGGAGGTTTGCATTGTATTTTGTTTGTTTTCCATTCTCAGGTGATTTTTCATTGCATACATTTTGGCATGCCTACACAAGCCATTTCAAGATAATGACACTTCTAAGTTGTTGGTAGAAGAGCCGACAACCATTAACATTAGAACTGAAGACCAACCAAAATTGTTACGACTAGGTGCCAATTTATCAGAAACTGAAATAAAAGCCTTCATAACACTTATAATCAAGTTTCAAGATGTATTTTCTTGGTCTTACAAAGATATGTCAAGCCTTGATCCTTCTCTTTTGGTTCATCACCTTGTGGTGCACCCAGATGCCAAACCTGTAAAGCAAAAACTACGTAAAATGCATCCCAAGGTCGCATTGCTTGTTAAGGCTGAACTACAAAAATTATTGGATGCAGGCTTTATACGGTGCATTGACTACTCAGAGTGGATATCTAATATGGTACCAATTGTGAAGAAGACCCCCAGAATCCGTATTTGTATAGATTTCCGTGACATTAACAAAGCATGTCCCAAGGATGATTTCCCTTTGCCTAATATTGACATGATTGTCGATTCTACTGCGGGCCATGAGATGTTATCCCTTATGGATGGATTTTTCAGGGTATAACCAAATTCAAATTGCTGAAGAAGACCAGCATAAAACAACTTTTACAACCCCATGGGGGACATTTTGTTACAAGGTCATGCCTTTTGGCCTTAAAAATGTTGGTGCAACTTATCAACGTGCCATGAATGTTATTTTCCATGACCTTCTTCATGACATAATGGAGGATTATGTCGATGATATTCTTGCTAAATCAAAGACTAGAGTGGATCATCCAACAATTCTTAGGTGTATATTTGAGTGATTAAGGGAATACAAGGTTCACCTTAATCCAAAAAAATGTGTCTTTGGTGTCACTTCAGGAAAACTTTTGGGATTCATTGTCTCACAAAGAGGAATTGAAGTGGACCCTACCAAGGTCAAAGCTATAATAGATATGCCACCTCCTCAGAACCTTCGACAACTAAGGGGCCTACAAGGAAAAATACAGTCTATTCGTCACTTCATCTCTCAATTGGCAGATAAGTGCCATCACTTCAACCAGTTTCTTAAGAAGGATGTCCAATTCAAATGGACACAAGACTGTCAAGACGCCTTTGCAAAATTGAAAGAATACCTGTCATCTCCATCGGTACTCATGCCACCTATACAGGATAAGCCTATGTTGTTGTATACATCTGCAACAAAACATGCCATTGGGGCATTATTGGCGCAACACAATGATAAGGGTCAGGAACAAGTTGTGTATTACTTGAGCAGAACTCTTCTTGAACATGAGACCAAGTATTCACAGGTTGAAAAGGCTTGTTTAGCAGTTGCTTATACTTTTGGAAAGCTGTGACACTATCTCCTAAATCATACCACCAAGCTAATTTCAAGGGTTGATCCTCTTAAGTACCTACTTTTGAGACCAGTCATAACAGGACGAATGTCTAGCTGGATTGCACTACTCAGTGAATTTGACATTGAAATTGTCAATCAAAAATCTATCAAAGGTCAAGCACTAGCAGATCAACTAGCCGCAACACCACTGCCAGGTTCACAACCGTTAAATTTTGAATTTCTAGATGAAGACCTTTTGTACATAGAAGCAACACCCTTATGGACATTATTCTTTGATGGATCTTGCAACATCCATGGTTCTAGAGCAGGAATCATCTTGCGTACACCAGATGGAGACCTCATACCTAAATCTTATCGTATCAACTTCCCTTGCACAAATAACATAGTAGAGTATGAAGCATTGATAGCAGGCTTAGGGTTTGTCTATCTCATGGTGCCTACAAGAATTGACAGTTTTTGGTGATTCTCTTCTCGTCATTAATCAAGTTAACAGAGAATATCAAGTAAAAGATGAAAATATCTTACCCTATAAAAGAATGGTTGATAGCCTTAGAGGGTATTTTTGGATTATCAATTTTGAACAAGTTCCTCACATACAAAACAAAGTAGTGGATGCCATGGAAACTATCACCTCCCTTCTTTCATTTGACACTAATCAAACTCACAACGAGTTCCTTTTGAACATCTTTTGGTGCCCGCATATGAATTTCAAAGTCCACCATGGTCTATGAGATTGTTGGTCCTGATCATCCCTGGTACCACGATATATATACCTTCATTCAAACCAAAGCCTATCCTCCTAATTTTAATTCAGCTAATAAAAGAGCCTTAGCACAACGTGCTTTGCACTACACCCTTCTTGTTGACACCTTGTATCGAAGAGGCTATGATGGGACTCTCTTAAGATGTCTCAATCAGGATGAAGCTAATCAGACACTAGCTGAAGTACATTCAGGTATTTGTGGTGCCCATACCAGTGGAATGGTCCTTGCGAAGAAGATCTTGCGCATTGGATACTACTGGCCCACAATGGAGGAAGATGCATGCAACTTTGTGAAGAAATGTCAGGCTTGCCAAAAACACGGTAATCTCATTCATGCACCATCCCAAGCCTTGCAGCCCATTACTTCACCTTGGCCTTTTTCAAAATGGGGACTCGATTTAATTGGAAAAATAAAGCCCACATCTTCTGATGGCCACACATTTATTATAACTGCCACTGAGTATTTCACCAAGTGGGTTGAGGCTATGCCTCTTACCAATGTTACTGGGTGCAATATTTCTAAATTCATTTTCAACCATATTATTTGTCATTTTGGCATCCCCACTGCTATTGTCACTGACAATGGTGGTTCTTTCAAAAATAAGGATCTCAAGGCCCTAGCTAAAAAATATAATATCCACCTAAAATGGGCTACACCCTACTATCCACAATGTAACGGCCAATCCGAAGCATCAAACAAGACTATCAAATCCATTCTAGAAAAGACAGTCAATAAACATGGACGTAATTGGCATACGCAGTTGTATCCCGCCCTCTGGGCCTACCGCACTTCCTTCCGTACTCCTACAGGAGCTACTCCATTTTCCCTAGTATATGGCTCTGAAGCCATATTACCTATCGAAGTTGAACTGCCTTCACTTCATGTCTCCCTTCAACACCTCATTCATGAAGAGGATTACCATGTTGCACACCTTGCAGAGCTAGAATTACTGGATGAGAGATGGCTTCATGCCTTAGACCATATGCAGGTATATCAGAATAGACTGCATCATAATTATAATCACAAGATCAAACCTTGACAGTTTGAAATCGGTGATTTGGTCCTAAAGGAAAATCAGAAGAACACAACTAAACCATGAGAAAAATAGGGAAAATTTGAGCCTAATTGGTTGGGTCCTTATGTTATAACTGCTAAATTTGGATCTGGCACATACAAACTATCTACCAAGGATGGAAAAGAGTTGAAGGAGCCTATGAATGCCATTCATCTGAAGAATTTCTACTCCTAAGTCTCCAAAGAGTAACCCTTGTGCTGGGGGCATATCAGTGCATCCACCTGTTTCGTCATTTCACTTTGTTTCCCACTTGTAACTTTTCACCTCACCGTGTGTCACATGTTCTCCTTGTTAGGTTGTCATGCCCATTGTCTACCACTATTGTTCACCTTCCATTATGCTTTCATTCACTTCCTTCATACGTAGCATGTTGGTTTTGACTTGGGAATTTCCTTTTCCCTCTTCTTTGGTGTGTGGTTCAAAATTCCAAAAAGACCAAAAACATTTAAAAAATGTCTCACAAAACTTCAAAAAAATATAAAATTGTTCAAAATCCCCCAAAATATATAAAATTGTTTAGAAAATACAAAAAAAAACATACAAAATGTTTTGAAAATGCTTTCCAAAAAAAAACACTCGCGACTATGTAATTTCATTCACCATTTTCTTCATCTGATTGTTCCCAATCATCTTTTCCAATCAATCAAGCCACTCTTTGCAATGTAACTTTGCTTAGGGACATCACTTGGCTTTGGCTTTCTCTTGGGGGCAACTTGACATCTGTTCATTTCTTCATTGTATAAAACACTCAGAAAGTCTTTGGACATTATTGTTGTGAGTTGTGTTATATTATAGATTGCTTGTTAGTATTTAACATTGGTGTGCTTTGTTCATTAGCTTGTTTGTTGTATTTTGCTTGTTTAAAGTTTGTACATATAGAATGTTGTCTTGTATATTCTTAGCTTAGTCTCTTTTTTTGTGTTAGTTAGAATAACAAGCACTCTGTGTATCTGGAATGCGCTTATGGACCAATTGCAGGAAATTTATTTACATCTTAGTTCACATATAACTTTGGTGTGGATCCTTCTTGTTCATATTGGGTTTGTTTTTATTGCTTGTTTTGTATCTTTTTGTCATTTGCATGTGTTGTGTTTTTCTCCTGGTTTATTTAAGCCATGGAGCATTTTCCTTTTTGTTGTGTATTCATGTTTGCTTGTGTTTTTTTGCATTTGTCTTTTCAATTCCTTCCAAAATTCACAAAATTCAAAAAAATCAAATATTTCAAAATCCAAAAAAATCAAATATTTCAAAATTCAAAAAAAAATTAAAAAAAAAATTACAAAATTTTCAAACAAACATTCACTTATCATAGAAATCCTACAATTGGAAAACCCTTAAAGTGAATCATTCAACATTTCAATACAATCTTGATAAATGTCATACCTTTATCTATTACCCTAGTGATCATGCCAATCTTACAACTATCACTTTCTTCCCTTTGCATGATATGCTAACTCTGCTTGGGGCAAGTCACAAAATTGTTTTTCCTTCGTGATATAACTTCACCTGGGGAAATTTCAACTTTGATCATTTGCACAATGGATTCAACAAGAGTGTCATAAGGAGTTTTTAACTCCACTCTTCCAGTCTGATCCTATTCCCACTTGGGAGCATTTGTATCTACTTAATCATCATTGTGGCACACATTAGGGGCATAGTTGATTGTCTTCTTTTTCAACTTTGTGTTGCATTGTTGATGTTTACTTTTTGGACCACTTACAAGTAGTGTGATTACATCTTGGTTCCTTTATAACCCTGATGTCAGACACCTACTTTGTATATTGGGTTTGTTTTCCTTTTTATCTTTTCTTTGTTGTGTGTGTTTGTTTACGCGCATCTGGGTTAACCATCTTGATTCTTTTATAATCATGGTGACAACTCTATTGTGCAACAACAAAAATAAGGTTGCTCTAAAATTATTCTCCAAATGAATGCTCATGCTACGAGCACAGTCCTTTCCCATCCTTGTTCCAATCCCTTGTTTTTCTTCCTATCAAGTGGTTGTCCACCACTTTGCAGTATCATCCACCCACTTGAGGGGGCATTCCTCTAACATTCTAATTTGTTGGGGGATCCCAATGCTTCATTTCTTCCTACTTGTTGGGGCATCCCAATGCTTCACAATTTTCCGCTCACCGATCTGCATGCGTCTACTATCTTTAAAAGCACTATTACTTCACAATAGCACTTTAAAGAGGGGCAAAATGTAGACACCCCAAAATTACACACATGTTTCCACCTATTCCCAGTTCACTTCCTAATACACCCTGTTATTCACCCATTTGTGATTAATTGATTAAATTGATTAATTCATACACATTGTACCCTTTGGATTAATTAAATTAATCCCATGTACCCTTAGTACCCCTTTAGCTAAGTTAATTACCATTTATTAATTAAATAATTAATTAATTAAGTGTGTGCACATCCTAGTCAACTGCCACTTGGTCAACATCCACTTGGACTCCACTTAGACTCCATATCCTTATCCTAGTTAACTACACTTCTAGAATCCTAGAAAGGTGGGGGCAATTGAATTGCACGTACAACCACCTTCCCGGATGCAACTTTTGCAATTAATTCATTTATTGCCCCTAAATGCCCCAACACTACTGTAACTTCCTCCAATGTTATTTTTAGCATGTGCATTCAACCGTATGTAACCAATTTCTAACTACTTCTGCCTCTATAAATTACAGGCTTACTCTCTTACAAATCCTCTTGAATCTTAAGTACAATAATTCTGCTAAATTTCCAAGCCAAAGTATCTGTGTCTGTAGCATTTGCACTCACATTTGGAGAACATTCAAGAGCACCCACATCCATTTCTACAACCTTACTGAGGTTTGCATTTCATCCCAATTGTTCCAAAAGCTTTTGTGCATTCTCTCTCCATTTCACCCGAGCCGCGTGTTTCGCGCATTCGCGTCTCACCTGTTCCAAGCGTACCAAGTGTCATTCATACTTAGCTTTTCCCGCTCATTCCGAATATGACGCTCTTTCAAATTGGTGGTGGTGTATTCAATGCGCATTAAATTCATTCCGCTCCTCAAACGGCTATATAACCAAGCATACCACCTTCGCATTTTTCACATTGCTTTCTTGCTATCATTTGCTCAAACCCTTGCAACCTAGTTCCCTTTGCAAATTCCTTCCAGAGTCTGGGTCGCAGCTCCGAATCTATCAATATGAAGATCAAGTTTCAGGGACAGGAGCAAATTTCTCCACTCGAGTCTGCCGTTAGCAATATCGGAGACAGTGAAGCCCGTCATCTCGACTTCGGCGACTTTTGGTCAAGAATGACAGATGCAAACCCTACGCCGATGGCACAGATGATTAATGATAGCGGTTTGGCTTTCGCCGGAGGTTTCCCTATCTCAGTGCAGTGTGCTGATACGGTACTTTCATGCGGAGCTCACTTCGACCCCGACTCGAGCGAATTGACAAATGTACACGGGGAGCTCATTGCCAAGCTAGACGCTGCCGCCATTGGAGCTGCTCTGAGGATTCCGGAGATGGACAATGCCATAGTCGTCTCTCGTGATCAAGCACAGGCCATGTTCGACCAAGACAGTGATAAATATAAAGCTCGAGTGGCGAGGTCTTGGTTGAAGAACCCTAGGAAAGGAGCTTCTCGTCTGACCAAAACCCTCTTCCGGGCGGATTTCAATGAAGAATTGTCAGATTTTATAATCCTGCTGGCTCGGGTTATGGGTTTGCCCTCAACCAATGAGTTTCATTTCTGGATGTGCCCGCTCATCAGCATGGTGTGCGAGGGAACGCAAAACATCAATTGGGCAGAAATCATAAGCATGAATTTGGCCGAGCAATTATCCAATGTGCGACAAACAAAGAAGTTCTTCATGACTTCGTATCTGATGTATACCCTAGCAGCGTCACGGCAATGGTTTGGCTTTTCCTACATCGATGCGCACAAAGACGATCCAGTGTACGCCTATTGCCCGCAGTTCACCCTAGAGACCAGCAATCGGAATTTCAGAAGGGTCAATGATGCCTTCACCATGTACATGGTCAGATTGCTCGAAGGTGACACTGCCAGGAGGTTTTCAGACGAAGCTATGAACCTGATATCACAATATGGAGCCTATTTCATTCAGTTCAGGAAATTCTCTTATATCAGGCTTGCTGGCTATGAGAACACTCCTCTGCGGCTTCCCATGTTCTGCAACGACAAAATGGCCTTGATCGAGATATGCAGGCAACTGGACAAGTTGCACAGAACTTGCAGAGACAAGAAGATTTCTGGCTTACATTTTCCCATCTCTCTGGGAAACTACACATGTAAAACGGCCCTGGATGCTCAGAACGTAGAAAGAGCCCTGGTCCCTATCACTGTTCATTTCTTCAAGCCAAGAACCTGTTTTGACTTGAAGAAGTTCATTGAAAGGAACATCAAGATAGTCTATCATCACAGGGCAGATACAGAAGACTACTGGGCCGACTGTGCAGATGATTTTGAAGCCAGAAGAAGGCATTGTGGCAGGTTCTCCCTGCAATTGATCCAAGAACTCAGCCTGTACCAAGTTCCTGAAGGTCTCCAGGATGACAATTCTGAGCTATATTCGTATGAATACGAAAATGTGATTAAGCACACCCCTCTGGAGGACCTGGATTGGAACAGAAAAGAAAGAGATGATCTGGCTGAGATTATTGCCCCAGTCTTGATCAGAACTAGGGTCTGGTTCAGTAAGAAGATCCGAGAATTCAAGAGGCACTCAGGAGAATCCAGCTCCAAAGATGATTCGACACCCATAAGGGAAGCATCAGTTCCAGAGTCTGGGACACCAGTGAAAACCCCTCCTGCCTCAATAGCTCAGGGACTTGTAGGATCTACTCCTTCTCCATCTACCCAGGTATACAAGAAGAAACTCAAAGAGGTAAAGAAGGAGCCTGCAGAGGATGACCCTCCAAGAAAACAGGCAGAGTTGCCTATGGGGCCAGAGAACATCATCGTTCTCAGTGAAAGTGAAGACAGTGAGGTGCCAATTCCTACAAGTGTTCCTGAAAATCCAGCAGATAAAGATAAAGAAGTCCAGAGCACCGAACTTCCAGGTACTACTGATTCTTCTGCCGCCATTACCTCCAGTGTTCTGCCTGCATCTCAGCTTGAGTCAGCAGCTGCACAGACCTTGAGTATCATGAGCTCCCTGTCTCTTGGTCCCCTTGCTTCTCCTGCAGATTCTTCTTCCTCTTTTGCTTGGGTGCAACCTCTGGTTGATAAAAGGAAGAGAAAATCCTCCTTTCAAAGCTTGGGACCAAAATTTTGATGCTGTAGCAGCCTTGTTGGGCACCACTCCTTCTCGTGCCAAGAAAGCCAGAACTACTTCCAGGATTGTGTCGGATGCTCGAGGTCAGCAATTCCTGGAGATTGCTAAGCCCACAGTAGACAAATCAGAATCAGAGTTGCTGACATCCGACTTGGAACTTTCAAGGATCCCTATGGGAGAGTCTACTCCTGAAGGTGAGATTCATAACCTCCAGGAAACAGTCACCAGATTCATTGGAAGGGTGGAGAAAGGGCAGCAGACGATTGAACAGCTGGAAGAACAAGCCCAAGTTCTCACTAGTTTTATCAAGTCACTCTTGTCTAAGGACAAAGTTTTAGACCCCACCCCCTTGACTGCTCTACCCCCTCCTGTAATTCTAAGCCAAGATGAAGTGCAAGAAATTAAAGATATGCACAAGTATTCTGTCTATGGTAGAGCTACCGAAGCCATGGTGGATGACATGCTTGTTGCCGGGCTAAACTTCATCGACGAAGCTTTTAAGCTACATGGAAAGGTAGACAAGTTGCAACATAAACTATCCTCTACCATTGAGGTTATGAATAAGGAGCTTAAACTTTGGGGCAGTTGCATTGTAGACCTTCGCCTCATGGGACAGACAGATGAGAACATCTTGCTGGCGAATAAGATTTTCGATGATGCCGAAGATAATCTATCAAAATCCTGGGTCTACAGTGTAGAGTGGAAAATCAGAGTCCTGGAAGAAGCTGTAGGAGAAATGAAGAATAGCTGGCAAAAGGGAGAAGCTTTCAAGACGCTAGCAGCTGCTGCTTTCAAAGATATGCATTGTCATCTTCAGGATGAAAACTCTGGCATTCCCTCATCCTTGCAAGAAATCAAAGCTCAGTTCAGAGCTTTTGTCAAAGATAATCTTTTCAAGGAAGACTCCATCTCTAAAGACAAGATAAAAGAAATTTGTCCTCTCCAGTCTGCCATTGAAGAAGCAAACAAAGACTATCATACTCACGTCGAGTTTGACAAAGAGATGGAGAAATGCCTGGGATTTTGGACTCAGTCTGCAACTAACACATCAGTCCCTCGTGGCAGAGATATAGCTGAGTCATTGAAGAAGTTCAGGCAACGGATTCTGAAGACAGTAGGTCCCTCCCAGTAGCCGGCCACCTGTCTCCTTCTCTCTCCTTCCCTCTTCTTTCCTTTCTTTTCGTATTCGTTGTAATTAGTTAAGGTATTGCAACCGGCAATACTCAACTATTCTTTATTTAAAAGAAACGGTTACAAGTCGTAACCGACTTGTAAGCTATATAATGGCCTTTCCACGCCATTTTTTAGGAGGAGGAAGAACTTGGCATACTCTCGAAATTGTAAATAGATCTTGAACATATCAATACAAAAGGGCTTTTCTTTTCATTCTCTATCTGAATCTTTGTAGCTCTGTGTTTTCCTTTAGTATTGTGAAGATTATTTTGTACCTAATTCGTTAGTCTTGCTGATTGCTTTTACAAATACAGTGATCTTGCACGACCAAGAAAGAACTTTGTGTCTTTGATTAATGAATTTGAAGAAGGTCGTTGAAGAACTTTGTGTCTTTGATCTTATTCAGTTAATGCAAATAATCTTGTTCCAAATTCCCCGCAACTCCGCACTCGTAAAGAATTATTCTGTTATCTATAATTCCAAACGTTTGCTATTCTGCTTATCTTCGTACCCTCTTTCCTCAGCCCGTTTGTAACTGATGATCTTTGTGAAAAACATTTTCGTGGTATCCAAGTTCAACCATAAAATGACCCTCTGTATATTTGTAAATAAGTTCGTGTCTCAATAAGGGAACCTCTCCCATTAAAGAGGAGGGACTTCTTGTCCCCTGACTGTTGCTCTTCTAAAAAGTTTTATTTGAAAACCAACAGCACTAAAGGATTACATGGAGGTTTGCATTGTATTTTGTTTTTTCTTTCATTCTCAGGGGATTTTTCATTGCATATATAGGCTACTCAAGATGAGGAATGCCTCAATGTTTATAGATTCTTAATTGAGTAAGTTGGTACACACATTAAATAGATGACTTATAAGAAACTCATGAGAAGACCCAGTATGTGAACACGTCCCAATACTTGAACAGTATTTTGCATTTAAAATATCCAATACTTGATGGAATAAAAACCAAAATTTTGATTATTGAAGTTCAAAAATTTGTTTTTTTATAAACCATATGTGCATAGGGTCAACATCTCAGTATTACTTAGTACACAATAAATACTGATTGGTACTTTCATTTTCTACAATAAAAGACTCATTTGTTCAAAATATAAAAACAACATATCAGTTGACAAACCCATCATATCTATTTAATGGGTTGAATATTTGTCTTCTCAATTCATCTCTTTCCATATTCCAAGTTGGGTTGTTCAATCACCAGATCTTTCATATCCAGACATTAATACATACCTGCAAAAAAAGAGGGAACCTTCTTCTCAAGATTCAAATTCATCCATTAAAAACACAAACAAAATTGTACACTTGAAGGTAAAAAATAAATATGAATATCAAATCAAATAATTTCAGCCACAAGATCATCTCAAAATCAATTTCAACCTTTGATTAAAATGACCCTACACCTTGATCCATGTCTTACATTTTGATTGGATACTCTCAAATCAATGTTGGTATTATATATTCACTTTCCTAGACTTGTTTACTGCTTTTTTACTTCTGCAGGGTGCCTGATTACAGTGGATTTTATAAGAAGAGGTTACTTCTATCAAGTTTTGAAAGGAAAGGTCCAGCAAAGCAAAAATTGCAGGTTAGTTTTCATACCTACTGCTTCAAGAGGACACTTAAATATGTAAAAAATAGTCAAATTTATTACTTAAGGCCCTTTTCCACTGGAATGTATTCATATATAACCTCAACTGCCTGTTTTCTCTGATATAAGCTAACGTATACCTTGCACTTCTGCTGAAAGCATGTTGTGATCTACTTTTTGTTTGACCAAAGATCTGTTCAATTAAGTTAGAATTAGACATAACAGATTGCTGAGCAGAACTGCAAGTTTATGGACTGATTTCTATTTAATTTATCAAAAATTGGCCCATACAGCAGAGCACATTAAAAAAATATTAAGATTGGAATTGAGTGATTCTTGATCATAGCATCCTGCTAATTAATTCTGTGAACATCTATTAGATAATGGCTTTATGTTTTCTCCCTTAAAGTACCTTAAAAGCAAATAATATTAACTTCACAATAGAATTAGTAACTTCAGAATGTAAATGAGTTTTTTTTTAGATATTTTATTTGATCGATCATATGTAAGCAAATAATATTACAATATGATTCGAAATTAAAGGCTTAGGATAAAAAATTGTTTAATTATAACTAGCTGTCAAATTGGTGATCCTACATGGCAAGGAATTGGCTCCATGGACCTGCGATCATATGGCTGAAGTTTGTTGTTATCTAAAAATAAGTCATCTACAGATATATGAAGAATGTGCTGGACATATCGATTGGTATCGTCCTCAACCCATAGACATCTGCCAAATAATGAGAACTGAATTTTCTCACAAACAACATCCACTGCATCCTATAAAATTGAAAAACTGAAATTCAAACCATTATCAAAATCCACAAGGATTAATGGTAGTGAATATAAATCCACAGATACAGTGTAGGTAAAGAATGCAACAGCTCAAACATATGTCCAACACATTCTTTATATATCTCTCGCTAACTCTGTAAGATATAAAATCTGTACCATTTAATACAAAACAGAAATCTGTAACTCTATGTGAACACTGCCCAATACTAAAGAGATAAGATAAAGAGTTTCCAAACTATAGGGATAAGATAAAGAAATGTTTATTTATAGCTAGCTGTAAAATTGATAAACCTACATGACAAGGAATTGGCCCGATGGACCCGTGAACTCAGGGTGTTGACATAATGGCACTACTCCCAGAAATTAAAGATATAGGAAAGAAAAATGTTTATTTATAGGGGAGAAGGGCCAGTATGCGAACACCCTAAGTTCGCAGGCCCATGGAGCCAATTCCTTGCCACGTAGGATCACCAATTGTAATATTATTTGCTTACATATGATCGATGAAATAAAATCTCTCAAAAAAAACACATTTACTGGTGGAGACCCGAAGTGGTTCACACAACGGGACAGGTGTTGAGCATTTAATTCGAAATAAAAGAGGGAAACAGTATCTGTCCTCCTCATCTTGACGCGCGTAATAGATAAGCCACAATGAAATGCTCAACCACCATTTACCAGCGCTTGTTTTGGACGCGTTCCAAACTGGTTTGCTCAACCACCATTTACCAGACTGTTCCATGGCGCGTTTTGGAGTCGTTTCAGACTGTTTTGCTCAACCGCCATTTATTTAGAAGAGTTTAGGGGAGAAGGGCCAGTATGCGAACACCCTAAGTTCGCAGGTTAAGTGAACCAAATCCTTGCCACGTAGGAGTGACAGTATGCCAGCTAGGTATAAATAAACATTAACAATATCAAAGACTTGTAATAAATTCTGAAAAAAATAACGAAGCTTACAAAACTCGAGAGTAGGT
Source organism: Taxus chinensis (assembly GCA_019776745.2). Classification (NCBI taxonomy): domain Eukaryota; kingdom Viridiplantae; phylum Streptophyta; class Pinopsida; order Cupressales; family Taxaceae; genus Taxus; species Taxus chinensis. The sequence goes on along the minus strand of JAHRHJ020003074.1, from coordinate 86,857 downwards.
TATCAGATTTGTTTAATTGTTTAATAATTCAATAAATTTGGCAAAATCATGTTTTTATGGTTTTTTTTTTCCTTTTGTCTTTTCTACAATTGTACAATTTTCTGCTCTTGGGAATAAGTTCCCTATTCACTCCTTTCTGTATTGTTAAATATTTGTTGCTAGCATCTCTGATTCACAACAACTTGAATATGACCCTAACATACGTAATTATTTCATGCATTTTTATTATAGCAACTTCCTATGGTATGGATCGTTCAATGCTCCTTAACTAGGTTTGTTTTAATGATTAGAAGTTGAATTAAACATGGTTCCAAAGTAATGTGATTACTTTAGTGCATTATTATATCACAACCACTTTCTAGAGATACTAAGAAGGTTTATGTTGTAATCATACAATACTGCCATTGAGATAGAATTTGTGTCATTCTATAACAGTTAATCATGTAATATTGCAGGGAAATACCGAAGTCTAAATATTAATTTACCATGTTCTTCAACCTTTACATTTTATGCACTGCAAAGTAAATACAATGTTGAAACTTCTACAGATTCGCATGGCCTGCTGCTGCTTCTCTATGACGTCGCATTCTACCTCCCCATGTGTCCCTGGCCATAGTCCTCGACCTGTTAAGACTTTCAAGTTGTTCTGCCCATTCCTGTTTCAACATCTCCTTCTCATCTCTCATTTGCAAGAGCATCATACAGTCCAAATAATACAGTTATATAGCACATTTTGTATTTCAATCAAAAAGATAATACAGTTGAGCAACACCGCTTGCTGCTTCCCCAACAAATTTTCTCCAAGAATTGTTCTTAAGAATAATCTCCTTAAGAACAATTCTTGGACCGCCGACTGCTTCACCAACTTCACCAAATCCTTGACACGTAGGAGTGACAGTATGCCAGCTAGGTATAAATAAACATTTTTTAATCCTATATCTTTAATTTCGAATCATATATTAATATTATTTGCTCCCATCTGATCGATCAGGTAAAATATCTCAAAAAAAAACACATTTACTGGTGGAGATCCGAAGTGGTCCATACCAAGACCTACAGTAGTACAACAGATTTGCTGCCACCGTAACAGCATATGTAGTCAAGCTATTACAATTACGATTCTTACATGCATTCACTTCTGAAGATGATTTGATGTCACAAAACAATACATTAACAAGACCTGCGTCAATTGATCGATATGAATTACAATGTCGAAAGGGGCGACTGCATGTTCGAGTGAAACATTCTAATTAATATTGATCAATTACAAACAAGCTGATGAATGTAGTGTTATTTGATAACACCTCATCTTTAGAAGTGTTTATAGATGATCTTATTGATATATTAATACATATTTTACTAATTTTATATTGTTTCATACTGCAGCATTTAGAGAAGATGAAGAGAAAGAGGAGTTTACATCGAGCACAACGTATGCCCAAAAAACGAGGTGTACAATTTGAAATTGAACCATCTAACCATGAAACAGATGAACATGATGCTACAATAATAAGCGAAGAGGATGGTGCAACAACAAATCAAGGAGATACAAACACAACTGATGATCATCAGCGAGAACCTGCTGGATGTGAACTAAATAGGCATGAACTACAGGAGACTGTGGTTGTTAGAGGCAACACTTCGACCAAGAAGGTTAGAATTTTGTCTAGTTGGTCAAAAGAAGATATGTTAAAGGCCATAGATGATATTGAGTTACTCGCATTATTCAATTAGAGCTGCTGCACTGAAATATCATGTCATCCGTGACATGATATTTCACTTGAACACTATTCTGCATTTAAAATATCCAATACTTGATGGAAAAAAAACCAAAATTTTGATTATTGAAATTTATATAGGGCCAGTATGCGAACACCCTAAGTTCGCAGGTCCAGGGAGCCAATTCCTTGCCACGTAGGAGCGCCAATTTGACAGCTATTTATAAATAAGCATTTTTTTATCCTAAGCCTGATAGATAAGACACAAATAAATGCTCAACCACCATTTACCATGGCTTGTTTTGGACGCGTTACACACTGTTTCCTCTGGACGCGTTACACATTGTTTCCTTTGGACGCGTTGCATTTCCTCATGCCGAGTTGTAATGCAAATGCTGGTTGTTTGTGAGTGGGCTTACAGCCTGTGCGAGGTTTGCGTGAAGGGGTCTTTCTCAGTGCCTTGCTCGAGATGTTGACCCTATTCACATATGGTTTATAAAAAACAAATTTTTGAACTTCAATAATCAAAATTTGGGTTTTTATTCCATCAGGAATTGGATATTTTAAATGAAAAATAGTGTTCAAGTATTGGGACGTGTTCACATACTGGCCCTTCTCCCCTATGTAATCAACAACCCAGCTTATAAATTCTGTCTTTATCAAATAATATGAAATTAATAAAACATGTATTCGATCATCGTTAATGGCGCCCAACGGGGTAATCACAAGTTCACCTACAAGTTCATAATTCATACTGTCATGTATCATAAGCTTGCTAAAATTTTCCCATTGTAGATGATCTTATTGATATATTAATACATATTTTACTAATTTTATATTGTTTCATACTGCAGCGTTTAGAGAAGATGAAGAGAAAGAGGAGTTTACATCGAGCACAACGTATGCCCAAAAAACGAGGTGTACAATTTGAAATTGAACCATCTAACCATGAAACAGATGAACAGGATGCTACAATAATAAGTGAAGAGGATGGTGCAACAACAAATCAAGGAGATACAAACACAAATGATGATCATCAGCCAGAACCTGCTGGATGTGAACTAAATAGGCATGAACTACAGGAGACTGTGGTTGTTAGAGGCAACACTTCGACCAAGAAGGTTAGAATTTTGTCTAGTTGGTCAAAAGAAGATATGTTAAAGGCCATAGATGATATTGAATTCAACAATTATTCTATTAGAGCTGCTGCACTGAAATATAATTTACCTCCTACATCTGTTCATTATTGGCTGAATGGTCTGACCCATACAAAAAGGAAGGGCCCTGCACCTGTTTTGAGTGAAGGAGAGGAGAAAGAGATAGTTGAATGGTGTAAGAAAATGGCAGATTTAGGGCATGGAGTGGGATTTATGCAACTGAGGGCATGTGTTGCACAAATTTGTGAAACTAGAGAGACTCCATTTCGAGAAGGATTACCTGGAAAATCTTGGTGTGAAGGATTTAGAAAAAGACACCCAGACATAGTCCTTCAGACTGCTGAAGGTCTAGAAAGAGATCGTGCAATTGGTTTACGTCCAGAGGTGGTTAGCAAGTTTTATGAAAAACTAGCTAACATTTATATCAATTCCTATGGTGTAGGCAAAATATGGAATTGTGATGAGACAGGAATCCAAGCAGGGAGAAATTGTGGCATGAGGGTGCTTGCCACCAAGGGTTGCAGGAATGTTCCCAAAATCATTCCTCGTAGCAGAGAATGGATGACAATTCTATGTTGTGTAAATGCTGCAGGGCAATGTATCCCTAACTTTTACTTATTTAAAGGTCAGAAAGTTTCACAAAATTACATCAAGGGATGTGAACCAGGTGCTTGCATGGCTGCTCATCCAAGTGCTTGGATGACTAGAGAGCTCTTTATAAGCTGGTTGTATCATTTCAGTAAGTCTGTACCTGGAGGGGTGTGCCCTGAAAATAGGCATTTACTTATATTTGATGGTCATGGAAGCCATGTGGCATTGTCAACTATAGAAGAGGCCAGGCGATTGGGGATTGATTTATTGACATTGCCAGCACATACTACACACAGGTTGCAACCACTGGATGTTAGTGTCTTTGGTCCTTTTAAAGCATATTTCAGATCTGAGAGGATGCAGTGGATGTGTAATAATAAGTACCAAGAAGTCAAACGTTCAGACTTGGCAGAAATAGGTAGTAGAGCTCTCGCCAAGGCCTTGACACCTGCAAATATTCGTGCTGGTTTTAGACGCACAGGTATATGGCCACTTGATCCAAATGCATTACAGAATGACATGGAATGTAGTAAACTATATATCATTGAAGAAGATGCCAACGAAGAAGCTGCTGAAAATGTCACAGATGATGATACTACTGAAAACATTATGAATGTTGATGGTACTGAAAACATAATAGATGTTGATGCTGCTGAAAACATACTAAGTTTGTCAAGAGATGTAGCTCCACCAGTTGGTGACAAAATAGGAGAAAATTACTTAATGGAATCAGTTGAGAATCTGTCAACAGCAAAAGAATTCCATCCAACCATTGAAACAATGGTTGTTGCTAATACAGAGACGGAGGAACCAAGTGTACAGGGAGAAAGACAAAGTATAATGCAGACCAAAGATTATGAAGTGAACCACATTGTGAATACTCGTGACCAAGGCACATCCAGCTGCAACACTGAGGCCCAGGGATTTGGAGAGGACGATCTCTCATTGCCAAGTGCACCAGAACAACCTACTTGGCTGCAAGAGCATATTGCAGAGTTGGGACTTGATCAGATTGGAAACATTGAGGATGAAAGTATATCTTTACCTTCGATGCCAACCAACCTTGAGCCAGCAGACTTTGAACCAGCAAACTTTACTCATTATTATGCTGACACAGAGGAAATTGAGGTCATTGATAAAGATAAAAACGAGGAAGAGACAACTGGCCATGATGTTGAAAGTGGTATATCAAATGATGGTGTTGCTGCAAATGAGAAGAAATTGGGTAAATTTTTAAGGTTACCGACACAATTTGTACGGGATCCTTCCAAAGGTAAGAGTGATGCTGCACTCCGGATAAGTCGTGCTTCACAATTGTTAACATCTGATGCTTATGTTCAGATGTTAAAAGATACACAACAAAAAAAACAAGAAATATGTGAAGGGAAACAACGTAAAAAGGAGCATATTGAGGCAAAAAAGCAAGAAAGGTTGGCAGCAAAGGAGCAAAAAAAGGAAGAGAGATTGCAACGCATTAAAGAGAGGCAAGAAAGGGATCTACAAAAGTTTGTTGAAAGACAGGAGCGCGAGAAACAACGGGAAGTAGCTCGCCAAAAAAAGGAATTGGAATTACAACAGAAGGAAGCCACTCGGCATCAAAGGGAGAAAGAGAAACAAGAAAGAGATAACAAGTTCAACAATCCACAGGTTTTGTTTCCCATGCATCATTCCATGCCCATACAGAACTCCATGTTACAAGATATGTTGAAAGTTCCTATCCCAGATTACCACCCTTACTTCCTTGACACCAACAGAATGCAAATAACTTCAACTCCAACTACACACCCCATTATCCCACAACCTCCTACTTCACATACAACCTTTCATACCATATCTGGTTTTCCTATTCCACCATGGGTTCATCCAGTGAACCTCTTAATGACTCCAACAACATCCGTCAATGATACAATCGTTCCTGATAGTCCAAACTCAGGGCCTTTTTGAAGGTGTGACATGGAAATTGACTAACAAACTTATAGTAATAGTTTATAGTTGGTATGTAGTTTATAGTTTATAGTTGGTATATTTTGCTCCGAATGTAATGAATATGGACGCATACAGTAGAAGTTTATATGTTTTGCTCCGAATGTAATGAATATGGACACATACAATATAAGTTTATATGTTTTGTTCCAAATGTAAGAAATATAAAGACATGCATTTTATATTAATACATTTTGCTCGAAATGTAATCGTTGTTTCAGATGTGGAAACCAAATCAGCTCAGAATTTGTTAAAGGTTTACGTTAAATTGTTGCAACTTAAAATGAACACCGTGAAATAAAAACTGAAAGACAAGGATTTATTTGAATCTTGGTGAGGTAGAAACCTCACCTCTATATGGCTTAAAAACATAGAATTGTAGGTAACATTTTCCTTGAGTATTAGTAGTGTGAATACACACTATTTCCACCCTGCTTCAACCGATCTCGACGCATAAAACTGCCGTTCCAAAGTTTTCCATGTAATCTGCACATGCATGTTTAGCCATTTATTAAAAAACTGAATTTGTTTGAACACAGAGAATGAAAAAAGCATAAGGATGAAAAAGATGGCTAACAAAATGGCTACATGTAGAAACGAGCTTAGAAAATTTGGCATCAAAACCTGTCTGAAAACAAGTCTGAGATTCAGATCTCGGGTTTCCAAGCACTTCAGTGAAAAAGAAAGAAAAAAAATGTGTACCTGTAGGGTCGTATTGCTAACAAACTGGAAAACAAAATGCTAGTCAGAGCAATCAGAGAAAACCTCGAAAGAAAAAAATGGCTACTCAAAATGCAGTCAGAGCTTTCAGAGCAAAACTCGCACATGCAATAAATGGCTACTCACGAACAATGCAGTCAGAGTTGCAGAGAAAATGAAAGAAAAAAACGAGCTAACAAAATGGCTAAAAAAACGAGTTGGATTATTTCACTAAAAAAAGGAGAAAACGAGTTGAGATAACGATAAAACGAGTTTCCAAACTACAGTGAAAAAGAAAGAAAAAAATTGCGTACCTGTAAGGTCGTATTGTTCACTGTATAATGCTGTGGGCAATATGAACACCTCGAGCAAGGCACTGAGAAGCCACCCTTCACGCAAAACTCGCACAGGCTGTAAGCCCACTCACAAACAACCACCATTTGCAACTACAGAGAAAAAAACGAGAAAACGAGTATAAGGCACTGAGAAAACGAGAAAACTACAGAGAAAACAAGAAAACGAGAAAACTACAGAGAAAAAGAAAGAAAAAAATGCGTACCTGTAAGGTCGTATTGTTCACTGTATAAGGCACTGAGAAGCCACCCTTCACGCAAACCTCGCACTGAGACAGTGTGTAACACGTCCAAGGGAGACAGTGTGTAACGTGTCTAAGGGAGACAATAGGTAACGCATCCAAGGGAGACAGTAGGTAACACGTCCAGCGGAGGAGATAGTGTGAAACACGTCCAGAGGAGGAGACAGTGTGTAACGCGTCTGAGCAAAACAGTGTGGAACGACTCCAAAACGCGCCATGGAACAGTATGGTAAATGGCGGTTGAGCAAAACAGTCTGAAACGACTCCAAAACGCGCCATGGAACAGTGGGTTGAGCAAACTAGTTTGGAAGGCGGGTAAAACAACTGCTGGTAAAGGGTGGTTGAGCATTTAATTGGGGCTTATCTATTACGCGCGTCAAGATGAGGAGGACAGATACTGTTTCCCTCTTTTATTTCGAATTAAATGCACAACACCTGTCAAGTTGAGTGAACCACTTCGGGTCTCCACCAATAAATGTGTTTGTTTTTTTTAGATATTTTATTTGATCGATCATATGTAAGCAAATAATATTACAATATGTTTCAAAATTAAAGGCTTAGGATAAAAAAATGTTTATTTATAACTAGCTGTCAAATTGGTGATCCTACGTGGCAAGGAATTGGCTCCATGGGCCTACGAACTTAGGGTGTTCGCATACTGGCCCTTCTCCCCTATGTTTCTTTTGGCATACTCTACTTCTTTTCTTTCATTTTGTCTATTTTCCGTTGGCCTACACAACCCACGATTTTTTAAAATCCATTAAGTATTGAACTTCCTACCTTCCCATGGGTTGGGATTGTGTAATTTGCATGTAATTTTACCGTAATGTATAAAGTTTGTTTATAATTTAGAATTGATATTTATTATTAATATATTCTTAATTTATAATCTAGGTTATTATAATATTGTATATATTATATATTATGCCATATCCGACTATATCCATATCAAAAGGCGTTAAAAACTAGTCGTATATACATCTGACACTGTATTCGTATCCACATTTGTATCTGTATCCTTGCAACTTTACTTATAAAAGTTAAAGTGGCTAAAATATCCTCAACCTTCTGACTGACCCTTTCAAATTTATACAACCTCCAAGCAAAGGTAAATTTAGTCTACCCTTTTTAGAATGCAAATTCTCAATTTTTCTTCATTGTATTCCCACTTCTTTTTGGAATTAAACTAAAAGGTCTCTCAAATTTGATCTTTTCTTGTTGCACATGGCATTTGGCTTGGTATGATTTGTGAAACAAATCTCCAGACTGCCATTATTCTGCTAATCACATTATTCACTTATTGTAATAGATTGGTTCAAGATCATCTTTCTTAAATGTTTCAGAGTTTCCTTATGTGCGATTTTCAGTCTGCAAGTTTATGGTATCACCATTTGAGAGTTCAAATTTCATATATCTTTAGGGGTTGTTAAAATATCCCATTTTTGTTTTGATTATTTGTTTGTTTATAATGTAGATTACTTACATTAAGGATTGCCTCAAGGTTTGGAAAGGCTCAGTCGAATCATCATTATAATAAAATGATGAAGGTAACTTGGAACACACTAGGAAGATGACTCATAAGAAACTCAATGAGAACTTGTGGCTAGTGCATTATGCAAACTAGAATTACAATGCAACTACTTCAAGCCAATGGTAAGATATGGAGATTGTATCCATTCAAGTAGTAATTTGAATGAATTGTTAGGGTATATAACAAGGTTTTACAATAATGTATAGCACATGTGGCCTTGAATCGATCTGACATAATTGGTTTTTCTAGGAAAAGTAGCTCATATGTGATAATTGGGTGAGTCTGTCAATCTTCCTCAGCAAATTTATCATAACTCTTTCATATGTTTGATATTGTCTATCAATTTCCCTTTCTACATTAAGCTCATAGATCCAATATTTTTGTTGTCCATTAATCCATTTTATTGATATCTAAATTGTTATCAAGTTTGATCTTATAATTGATTTTTTGTTTTTTATGCTCAGCTACCTTGCCTACCTTTGGGGATTGGTGAGACATTGATTTGCAATCTAGATTTGTTAGGATGTCCCTTGGAGGCATTGCCTGTGTTATCTAGTTCAAGTGAAGTTAGTGCATTGCTCTTTCTCGCAGTTAATTGTGCAGATTTGGTATATTCCTGTTTTGTAAATTTTCTATAAAAGTGTTTTAATTTTCCTCTTTGTTATAAATAACGATTGCTTCCATATCTCAGTGTCTGAGACCAGAATAAAAACTTATTTTTTCAGGTTGAACCTCTCTTGCTTCACGTTTTTCAAGGTGGATTCAAATACTATTTTGTGGTTACAATTGTCTTTTGCGCTTCTTGTTACTTAAATTATGAAATGGAGTAGGTCCATATTGTAGCTGAATAGTTATGACAGTACTCCCAACATGTTGGTATTCATTGGTTTTAAAATCTTCTGACTAGTTAAATATGCCTCTTTAATATCCATTCAATACTAGTTTCGCCTCTTATTTGCCTTTGTTACTCTTGCAATGATAGGCAAATTTCATCACTTCAAAAATTTTAATTTTTAGAACGTGAAATGTGCGATGGAAATGCCAAAGGGGATGCGTTGAAGAAGTTAAAATTAAGGGAGATGAGCATTAGAGGAGAAAGAGGGGATATGAAGAAGGAGATTGGAAAAGGAGAAGTGTATTGGTGTGGAAACAGGCTGGGGAACCTATGACCTATAGAAAAATCCCCTTTCTTACAACAAGGAATGTATGTAGTGCATGTCATTTGCGTCAATCGTGTGAAGCAGAAAGGGGATGTTAAGAGGTAGTCATCGAGGAGACATACTATAGAGATATATATGAAAGTAAGGTATGGTTGATGAATAGTTCAGAGGGAAACTTGCACATGTTTTAATGTCGAAACGTACATATGTTTTACACTGAACCTCTAAGTTTACCATTCCTCATGTCATCATTACATGCATAATTGTGAAAAGAGTTTCTATGAAGTGAATAAGGTAGCAATTAGGGTTTCATGTCATCAGTAGTGCTGATGAAACTTTCCGACAATGATCACCGACACAAAACCTTGTCCTCTCATTTTCCCAATTCATACATGTCAAGAAAAGTTACGGAGAAGTGTATTTGGAATTTCCTAATAGCATAATCAATTTTTAAAGATTTAGCATGAGAGGAAAATAATTTTTTGTATGCACATCTCGGTTGTGTTTTAATCCTAGAACACATACAAGGTCATAAAATGGAACATTTTAGTTTAAAGATCATAATTTGATTGATCAGTTATAGAAATATAATTTGGTTGGACGACATAAGGATTATAATCTAGTGATGAGCCAATGAATCTGAAAACATTGAATCTGTTGAATGCATGGATGTAAGTCGAGGACAATTGGAAGAGTTTCCAACCCGTATGTCGACGCATGAGGATACGAGCAATCTACATCATCTAGTTGTTTGGAGAGTCAACCAATGTAATGTTTAACAATTGCATGTAAAGTGAAAGCTTTGGTGGAAAAGGAGTAACAAACTTCCTCCTCAATGTTTATCATTGCACTTTAAAGAGCGAAAGCTGGTGAAAAGGAGTCACCAATGAGAATGTTACTGGTTGTTAGTTGACCTGGAAGGGTACAAATGTACCCTTTTCTCTCTTTATTTGTTGTTATTAAATTGTTTCTAATAATTGTTCTGTTAGATATGAGCTTTAGTTATGTTTATTACACACAAGGAGTGGATGTTGCTGTTTACATGGTTGTTTTGAAAATTGTGCTATTAATAATGTCCCAACACTCGGTCCATCTCTAAGCGTTTTATATGTCTGGTCAATTTATTCAGTGTTCAAATCCATCAAGTGATAACCTTTTTTATTTGATAAGAGAGATAAACCTACAGTATATGGGCTATGCAATACTGTAGACATTTAGATGTGGCTCAAATTTTAGGACTTCTCACATCTTAGAAGTAGCCAATGCATATGTTTTGGAGCACGCCAGAGATCTTTTCCTAATGTTATTGCACATGGAGTAGTTGCTAGAACAAATCTTCCAACAACAATTAATTTAGTCAAACCCTATAATCATGTACATAATATATATTTAATAATATCAAATATGCCCTCTATTTAATGGAACTTAGTAATACGTGGTGCCATGTTAGATTTTTATTGTCTCCATTAAATGGCTATCGATCACATTAGTATTAGCTGTTTGATAATAACATACAAAGCGCACAACACTGAAGAAAGGCTCGATTTACAATACAAAGGCTATTTTGATATTATAACGGCCTAAAACATGTTTTCCATTATCGACCTGTTTCATAAAGGTGTCAAGAAATTATGTGGTCGACAGATCTACTTCAATCAACACCTGTAAGTTTTTGCGAAAAATGCATCCTATCAACTCAAATTCCACGCATAATAAAATACCAACCAGTGGTGTAGAAACGATGAGGTTCTGTGACACATTTTAATATAAAAGGATTAATTGTCTGATGTATTATTTGACCTATGATGTATTAAACACAAGCCATTTGATATTGAACATTGATACATGTGTTGATGTTGCAAGCAACAAGTTACATCGTTTATCACTCCTTTCTTCCTTCGTAAATATTGATAGTACATGATCATCGATCTCCGCGGCAAAAATATCTTTCCGTGTATGCTCTATATCCACCTCAGTGACCCCATGACCGAACACCAAATGGAAGGAGAATAGACATTATTCCATGCGAGAGTAACGCGTGTCCAAATCCCAACGACCTTGAAGCAGACACACGTTCAAAACGTGATGAGAAATCCCAAGAGAATATATTAAAATATCAAGTATATTCTTCACATATCTGTCAATTAAGCTTGTATTACCTATTTTGTGCTCATTTTAACTATTTGTTTTGTTCTATAAAATTTCCAATCCTTACTGCACTTGCATTTCTGTATGCCTCATTTACAGGGGTCAAATTTGTATATTAAAAACATTGATGACACATTTGATGAAGAGGAATGCGAAAAGTATTTGGTCAACACGAAACAATCATTTTTGCAAAGATAATGTTGGATGAGAAAGGACTCCGTAAAGGCTATGGATTTGTTTGCTACACAAATCCAGAAGAGGCAAACAAAGATATAACAAACCTATCTGGTAATCAATTCGTTTGTTGGCATGGATCACTGCAGAGGCTCAGGTATCAATGAGTAGTGTAGGACATCTCACTTTTGAGTACAAATGCAGGGTATATGTTGCATTAATATTAAGCCTCTTTATGTAGCTATTGCTCAATGCAAAGAGGTTCGGCGTGTGCAGTTACTCACATTGCCCAGCCAACACCTGGCCTGCCTGGTCCAGGGGGACTTGTTGTTCCTTCTTGATAACCAGATATGTACTATGCACCCGGTTTTGTCACACAAGCTTCTCAATGTCAAGGTATCATGCATCCATCTATGGGATTACAAGCGGGATGGAGACCAACCCCTACCTTTCCTTCAAGGCTTGGATTTCAACCAATGACATTTGTGGCAAGCATGCACATTTTGATGTGTCAATGGGCCCATGCTTTCTCAGGAAGACCACCCCATGACCTAAGTGCCACCTTTGCAACAAAAGGTTCTGCCCCCAACTTCATACAAAGATGTAGCTGGAAATTAACAGGTGCTTTAAAATGATTCTTCTAGCCTTGATTTTTTGTGTTCCTCTTTCTGCTGAACAAATATCTTACACCAGCAGCCGGTCAGGAGGCAGAACAAAGAAAAGAAAAGGCCATTGAAAATGTTCAGGTTGCTTCTGAAATGGGAAAATAGTTGGCTTTATTGGGCGGTCTGAAGGAGAGCACCTTGTCTGCCCTTAAGGTTTATTGGGTGGTCTGACGGAGAGTAGAAAAGTGTCATTTAGAGTGATTGATCCCATCAGACCTGACAGAAGGCTCCACCATTGCTACGGTGTCCTGCCACCATCGCCTTGACATGGAGCACTTTCAACCCTTTGATTTCAACACATACACGACTCTTCAATCTGCGCCATTGATTTCGACTCATGTGTCAGAGCTAGGAGGATCGATCTCATATAGAAACGCCTTCGGCGTAAATATTTGTTTCTCCTGAGGTAATTTCATCTTCCGAAAAAAAATGTTTTATTCTTCATTCACTACAGGTCAATTTTACATTTCTTTAAAAAAAAGAGTTTTTCAAAATTTTGGAGTGTGTAGCCAACAACATGGCAATCATCTTTTTGAACAAGTGCCTGTATCAGGTCTCCCTTCGATTCCTATGCTTATCTGCATCTCCAATGCACCCTCAGGTGCATTCGCTAGTTCTAACTTCTGCTAATCAAATTATACCACGTAAAGAATAAGAAAATAAAATGAAATTTATGACATCTTCTAAAGAAATTTGACACTGCAACTTCTAGGATGAATACTTTTGCCAATAGATGTATTGAAGTGTTGTCTCTGCCCATTTGGTGGATGAATAATCCTGTTTTGTTTCGGTCATTGAGTTTTTCTGACTTTTACTTAATCAACTGCTCATTAATTCCCATTCTATAGATAGTGTCTTGTGAGCAAATAGGTTACCCTCAAGCTACAACCAAGAGTTTAGTGTTGGAGCTATAGATAATCAACTTCCTTATCAGTGCCACTGTACATATATCTACTCTTAAACAATCAACTTTCAAGCTAGCTATACCATAATTGGGATTGATAGCATAATTCATTGGGTTTGTCTTTTATTTCAAAGGCTTTTATTGACATTTGATAATAGATTGATTTAAAGCTAGTTGAAGAATGTCTTCCATTCAGATAATTTCAGTTTAAAAATACTGAAGTAGACTAAATTAAAAAAAAGAAGCCGAATGAAAAATTTGGGCAAATGTGGAAGCAAATAAATACCCAAACAAGTTATTAAGAGGGCATTTCTAAAAGCAATCATTGGTAATGATTAGCTATGTACTTTGAAACAAGTAAGCTTCGGAAAAAGTTCCAAAAGTTCACTTTTTGACCGCTTCTGCAGAAAACAGAGGAAATCAGTACTCAGATGAGCTTTTCCAAAACCATTGGAAAAAAATTATTGACGTCAGAAAACATGTTACAGGTTACACTGTTTGACTTCTACCAATTTGAATACCAAAATAGCAAAACAATAATCATTAACATGTGGTTGAATACCTTTATGTTGATGCAACCATTGACATCCAATGTTGTCAGTTTATCTGAACAGAACTTGGAAAGAGTTTCCAGGCTTGAATCAGTTACTCCCAGAATTCCAAACAAGCTACAAACGGGCAAGTAGTAATTTCATTATATATCCATCCTCTTCCCCATAATGGGATTGAAAAAATGTCCTTGAATTATAAATTAGCTGATTCAAATATTAGCTACATATAAGCTGTCCGACTGTACCTAAGAAACTCAAGGGAGGGGCAATACTGAGCTATTGCTTTGACACCAACATCTGTAACACAAATACACCTGCACCGAAAATGATTAGTCTTGAAATCTTATGAGCATCAAACACTTGCAAATAAAATTTCACCAATTTGCGCCCAAAAATGAAAAAAAAACTTGTGATTAAAGAAAGGATTCACGGGATTACCATGTCAAATTTAGTGATACCAGCTTCCTGCATTCGGCTATTGATAAAAGACCTTGATCAGATATGTACTATCAAACACAAAGATATGTAATCATTCAGTTTAACATATATGCAATCATTCAGTTTAATATACAAACCTTGCAACAAATATACAATCAAGCTCAAATATAAACCAATCTATCAAGATGTGAACCAAACAAATTAAAATGTTTTCCATGTACACCTCAATTACATATAGAGATGTTTGAATAAGTTAAGCAAGATACCTGAGCACCACAGAGGTCTAAGACCCTTAACTCGGTAAGATTTGAGATCTTTTCATAAGATTTGTCGGTAAAACTGCAAGACATTCAAGCCTAAAATTAAGAATATACTGAAACCAAGGCCAACAAATGATCCATGAAAACACATTATAGAAAAGTGGCGAACCTTGAATCAGCATATAGGTTCAGATCCTCAATGCTTCGACAACTGTCTAACAGCTGCACCAAGCCACTATCAGTTAGCTTCACACACCTGGTCCAAGAAGAGATGTAACTTAGAGACCCTTGAAATCATCACATAAACACAAATACAGAGTCCATAAAATATATGTCAGAATAAACGTCATAAGGAGTATTTGATGTTTAAAGAGGTAATGTTTTATCTTAAAGGTTGTGCCTATACTTGGGCTTGTGGAATATATAGGATAGATTTATTAACCACAGCTTTCAATGGACACATGATGTGGACCTACTGAGCTTTAGAATGATTTTGGGCTATAAGACATGGTCAGATAGCATGATCTTTGAATCTGCCAGCAGAACCTACACAAGGAGGTCATTACCATGACTGTCTTGCAAGACACCATAATAGCATATTCTAGTGGGTCTAACTTTGTATATTGTTAGAAAGAATAAATGAAGGAATGAAAGAAAGAAATTGCATTAATGTCTGCGAGAGACCAAAGCAAGCCAATGGGACTTGTAAGAGCACTCAATGACAATAGAAAAGTACTAGAGTAAAAACGAACCCTAGGAGTTGAAAGATCATAAAAGCAAAACAAGATGTGAACCTGAGGCAGGTAAACCCTTTCCATAATATAAAAGTACAAATACAAAAAGCAGAGGAAAGAATCACCCAAGGGAAAGACTAAGCAAAAGAAAACCAAAACTGAACTGCCAGCATTGTTGTCCACCACCACCACATCGCCAAATGCAGGATGTGACAATCAATAGAATAATATTGTGATCATATATAATGTCATGGTCGTATGTTTGAATAAATGATGCAATGTTTGTATATACCCTATAAATTTGATGAACAAAATAATGACTTGGGATAGGAGTCACTGATATCATGATTAAACCCAAGTCATTGTCAGGAAAAGACAATCCACGATGAAAACAGTTCAAACACAGTTATGTCTTTCCATCCTCTGAATAAATTTACTTTCTCATTTTATCAATTAGACTATGTTCTTTACGAGGTTTACTTTTTCCTTTTTCTCCATGTTCCTAAAGTCTCACAAGGTATCAGATCCTGGTTAAGGCAACTGAAGAAAAACACCTAAAGGGGTATCTGGTGCCAGAAAATATTGCTGAAGCAATAACATACAAAGGTTTGCAATTGGCCAGGAAGGAGAAAGGAACAAAATAAAATTTCCTGTTACTAACGTTTGGCAGGGCCTGATTCTGTATTTACAGTTTTCCCACTGTCAAAAGGAGAAGAACTTAGGATGTGTCTGGTTGATTTAATTTCTTTTCACACTTCATTTCAACATCATTCTGACGCCTCCATTGTGTCCTATGGATATAGATTTGACCCATTTGAGTTTCCAAACGCACTTTCTTACGTGAGCTTGATATTTTTTTCAATGTTTTTGCTGGAACATGTAATGTTTGTGGAGTCACACTTATTGTGGCCCACCCATCACAAACTCATGTTCGAGTTAAGTTTATTAGATAAACTTATAAAATAGCTTATAAAACATAAGTTTTATTTATAAATATATATATATATATATAAAGTTTGACCAACTAATTGAATTAGTTGGGAAGAGTGATTCAGTACAACCTTTCAGTTGTAACCAATCACCCACCTTATAAAGGTGATTTCCCTTGGGAAATTGATACACAGCTGATGATTATTGATACAATGAAATATTATTGAGAGTCTCAGATGTATATGAAGAAGTGAGGAGGAAGATTAGTATGCTGGGTTCTCATGGTCTGAGATTGTCAGAAAAAGTTGTAAAGTTCCTCGTGTTAATAAAGTGGATAGTGCGTTTGACCATGAGTTTTTTACCTTTAATAGGTTTTAACTTTTCTCACGTAGAATCCTGTCTTGTATAAATCTTTTATTCTGCATATTTCATTTATTTTAATTTATATGTATTCTTATGTACACTTTCAAATCCTGTCAAGATTATTGGATAACCTGTATACAATGATCCTGAAAACTCTGGCAGTTTTTAGCTCCGTGCTCGGTTTCTCCAGTGGCAATACTGTCTTCCAATGGAGAATCTGCTTGATCTAAAGCGGAAAACGTATTTGAAGTTGCAAAATACGTTCACTTAAATTGCAGAGATTTTCCTTTGTTCGGCATAGAAAAACTCAAAAATAAACCACCAAAGAGGCAAAGATATTTTGCACCTGGAAGTAAGGTTGCCTTGAGGAACATCCAAACAACAACCCAAGCCAATCCTCTGAGCCGATAAAAATTTCATATTGAGCTGTCTATAGGGAAAAATAAAGGGTTCGGGGCTCAAAAATTGAAACTTCAAAGATTAAAAAACAGATGTTCAACTAGTAAGGTCGCACAAGGGTGGGCATATTTCACCCCAAACATCACAACCCACAAATTGTCCATCCAAAGCTGATCAGAAACCGCCCACATCAGCATTAGAAAGGTGATGCAAGGTGCTAACAACGTTAGGAGAGCTTGCAAGAAATAGGAGACAAAGCACCATAAGATGAAGGGTAGCATTTCAGCATCTGACTTCATCTATGCAGACAAAGCATAGAGATAAGAGACAAAGAAATAGGAGACGTCACCATAAGATGAAGGTTCACATTTCAGCAGTTAACTTCAGCATCTATGTAGTCTAGCCTAGTACCCTTTCCTTTCACTTCTTTACTGCTATCAGAACCTCTACTTCTGCATCTGCTCACCTGACCTCAACTATCTAGTTGTCGAAAAGAATTTCCATCAAGCCAAAGGGGCGCATAGATGTAGAGTAATATTTTGTCATCACAAAGATTTCCATCATCGTACATATAACATAATCATGAATAAAGAAAGTGCCTATAAACAAAACCTATGTATCCATGTGATTTAGTCATTGCCTTAATTTAATTTCCAGGTTAATAAAGTTGATAAGGTTTGTTATGATAGGACCATTGTGGACAAACAATCATACCTACCATCACCACTTCTATAAGTACAAATTATATTCTTATATATAGAGCTCTCTGTCAACAAATCCATTGTGCATTAAAGGTGAGTCAGGTCTGACAGCTTAAGTCTGTCTATATTACTGAAAATATCAATGAAGACATTCCTAATTTTACTGTTGTGTTCATTCATGAGTATGACGGCTACATATAAATTCTCGTAAATAATTTCTGTCTTTACATGTGGTGGAACTTCTGTTATGTTCAAGTACATTGTTACAAGATGGTTACATTTTGTATTACAGCATAACAAAAGAAAAAGAAAAAAAAAAAATTGGGAGTTACCTTAGGCATTGACAGAGAGACTAATTTTTTGTCTGGGCACCGTTATACAAGTCACCTAAAGAATCTTATCATTTAAAAGAGAAACAAGAAGGAAAATGAAGTATATAGAATGAGATGCTAATTCACACATACCTGGTCAAGTTCAAATGCTTTATTTCCTTGTAATGATTTGCGAGGAGATGCAAACTTTGATCTGTGATATTCTGCACAACCCAAGGCAACAACTCTGATTTAGAGTACCTGTTTGTTAAACACCGGTGACTGAACAGGGAAATATTTTAGTTTTAATCGAGAACCACATAAAATACACTGTTGTAACCCCTACTCACATCCTTTTTTCTTTTGGCTTGTTAAGATATCATGTTTCCCTTCTCTATATTTATACTTCAAGACCTTTTCATCTTTCAAATTTATAATTGTGTCCTTTGGATGAGATTTTCATTTTAGCTTCGTTTCTTTTTCCATTTTCCTTTTTTGAATGAGAAGCAAGTTGCAATCATAGTTACATAAATAAGTAGATTACATTTGAGACCCGTGTCTACAATATTTTGCGGTCCCATATATTAGTAAGCATATAAGTGCCTGTGGGCTCAAAGCAAAAGGAAATATTTGAATCTTAGTTTGTCTCCCTGATTCACAATTTGTTCCAATTTGTTTGGAGTTTCAGCCAATGAAGGAAAAACAATATATTGAGAATACAAAGATGCCCACACTTCACAACACATGAATTTAAAATATAATAATAAAAAGGAAGAAAGTGGTATAGATTTCCATACATCACAAACTTGGAAAGAAAGAAAATAGCACCCAGACTATGTGAATGTTCAAAATGTATTCAATGAAATGAAGCTACCATGTATGATTCAACTAAGGGCTGGTACTGGTAGTGCTAATGTCATCTAACGCAAGTGATAGAAATGTAAGGTTAGAAGGCCAATTTTGGAGTTAGATCTTTCCGAATTTCTAACCATTTCAAATTTCAAATATTGGCAGCCATTCAAGAAGAATACTTTAATTAACACCCTCTAACCATTCAAATTTCAAATATTGGCAGTCATTCAAGAAGAATAAATTAACTACCACCCTTTTGCATGTAGCATCTAAGCCTATATTTGTGGGTAAGGAACCAGCACAAGCTCAGTCACACCTTGAACAAGATGTAATCAAACCAAATGTGACCCAAGCAGGCTAGAAAATTTTTCCCAAAGGAATAAATCATATATGCATTTACAACTAAAGGACGACATGGATCCTGAACAATATCTTGACACTTATAATAGCATTGAAAATTTCAAAGCAATAGCATGTTTCCTTGGATGCATTTCACCTAACATTGTAATTACTTCAGAGATGCAGAAATATTAGGGGATTTGCAGTTGGAAGGTAATTTCCATCAAATGCATTATCAAAAGGTATTTCTTGTTTTGATTCACCAAATTACCAATGTACAACCAAATAATGGAATTTATGGCCAAAGGCTTGTATACCAAAAAGTATTCTCATGTTTATTTTCAGTTTCGGAAGTTCCTCCATCGTATTTCCTTGTCCTTTGTCATTTGAAATACATAGCTTACCTATACCCATGTTTGTCTTATCTTGAATAGTTTGGTCTAGCCTTTCAGTTTTTTCATATCATAAGCTGCACAAGCAATAATAGTTTGGTTTGAAATCCCTTAGCATTTTTTCATTGTTACATACATAGTTCAAAAAATCGTTATTGGCAATTAATCGGCAGGCCAAGTTTCGACTCGGAAATTGGGAATCGGCAATTTATCGGCAATTTATCGACATTAATTGACAACTTTATCACTACTTTTAAAAGCATTTAAATTCATAAAATAAACTTAAATAAAATGTAAAAACATTGTTAAATAATGTGAGAAGTGACTATACAGACAATTTATCTTTATTATTACTATTATAAACAATTTATAAACATTGTTAAACTTAAATTAACTATTATAAACGATTTATCTTTATTACTTTTGTATGCGTATCTAATTAATGTATAACGTATATAGTATATACTATTATGTATTAAATATCGTATACGGCATATAGTTTATTATAAACTATTATAAACTAACTATACACTAACTATATACTAAATAAACTATTATAAACTAACTATACACTGACCATATACTAAATAAACTATTATAAACTAATTATATACTAAATAAACTATTATAAACTAACTATATCATCTAGGGCATATACTATTATAAACTAACTATATACTAAATAAAAAACTCAGAAACCTAGGGCCACAAATAGATTATCGAGATATCTATGAAAATAGATTAAAAAAAAATGAATTTTCAGGAGGCCACAAAAATGGTTACAGAGGCCATAAAAATGGTTGCAGGAAGCAACAAAACCAGTCACGAAAGCCATGAAATGCTCTAAACCAGATGAAATGGTCGCAAGAGGAAAAACGAATCGCGCAGGAGAAAAACGATTCACGTTTTTTTTCAATTTTGTCTTTTTTTTGCTTTTACACCAAACCCAAGCAATTTTCCACGATTTTCCTGGTGATATTCCACGATTTTTTGGAGGTTTTCTCGCCAAAAATCGCCGATTTATCAGTAGTACAAAAATCGCAATTTTCGTAAAGATAAATCGTTTCAAATGCCCTAGCCAATAAACATGCGATAAATCTCGATTTTTAATACTATGCTTACATATATTATCTAGAAAAATGATATGTATAACAACTTCCAAAACAGTTTATTTGTTTATCAAGCTACAACACCCAAGGTCAAAGAATGCCCTTTAACCAAGAAATTAATGCAGGATGACAAAAAGAAAACCCTCACTAATACACAAAAAAGGCAGACGGATGGACCCGTATACACCTTTTTTTCACTCTTACTAATGATTTATCTTTGCAGGTTGTTTGCGCATTAACCTCCTTTAGTGTGTTCCTTAAGGGGTGTACCAAGAGTGAGGTTGGGCTGGTTGACAATACCTAATGAGAGACTTCTGGCAGTAGCCCTAACTTTCCATACCATGTTTTCCTAACACCTTATTGTTACCCTCTCACTACCAATTTTGCCACGATATGATATCCTCAATACTACCACCTTAGTACCTCAGTATTAGCACCTTTAGTCCAACTTCAGATCACCTTCATACCTGCTCCAACTATTTTATTTACCTCCATTCTCTCTCCCCTCATTACCTTTTTGACAAACTATTTGTGGCATGGTCGATGCAGTCAAGTAGAACCCTTTTTCCAGCCATTTGGTTGACACCGTTGGCTAAGAGAGATCTGACTTCGGGTTATGTTCCCCTATTTATGGATGCCATTATTGTCATTTCTCTATATCACCATCACATAGTTTGCTCTACTTGCAGTTGCAAATCTGCCCTTAAAGGTTTAAGAGGATTAGGGTTTAGTAGAGCTTATACTTGGAGGTCATCTTTGAAGCATTGGGTTACTACAAGCAACAAAAATAGAAGATGTACCGGAAAGGACTACCAAGTCTTTGGAATCCCCAACTATGGTCTTCTTAGGTCTTCTGCCTATCCCTCATGATCCACCCACAACAACTCTCTCACGAGGTGCTACTAACCCTGAAGGAGGTTAATGCGCCAAAAGTGTCTTCAAAAAAATAAGTATCACAAACCTTCTATTTCCTTTATGTTAGTGTGATTGATTATGTCGATGTATGATGTATTAAACTAAAATAGTGTAGCATAGCTTTGTTAGTAAGTATGAGAGAATGACGGAAGAGAAATGGAAGCCACATGAAAGGCACACTCACATACTCATGGGTGTCCATATTTTATTAATCAAAAAGAAGTTACTTATTCAGGTGAGGTAGTTGAGTATGTTGATAACTGAAAACGTTTACTAATAGTTAATTTTTAACTAATATTTAATAACCCCCTTAATAACTAAACCAGATACTACTCCAAGTATAAAGTATAAATCTACAAGTTGTTCTTGATAAGCACAGGAGTGAAGCGAAATATCACAAAAATCAACCGTCGTATGCAGTTGATGCTGGAGCATCCACGTTCACTTTGTAATGTTGCATTGCCAACAAGAGTTAATAAAAGAATAAAATTTTGTGTAATCTTGCATAGTTTTGCGCAAATTCGCACATGGTGTTACTTGAAACAAAGAAGATAAGACATGAAGATTTGGGAGTTTTGCGCAACCTATTGGGTTGTGCTTTGGGCAGATTGTCCATGAAGAGCGTGCATAAACTATGCATGCACATTTTTAATTTTTGTGCTTTACACATTATTGAGCTTCTGCACTCTGTGGATTTTGTGTTCTTGTGCAAATGTCAACGTCAAGCAAGTTGTCACCTGAATGCGTGGACCGTAATGTCCCCTTTTCCGAGCTAGTCACTATGGAAGACCTTGGGCCCATTCCACCTTCTGTGGGCTTCAAGGAAGGAGCAAGGGAGGTGAACATTGCCATAATTGTAAGTGATTGTACTTTTCTTATTTATTAAATTACTAATTATGGCTTGGAGTGATTCGACTTAGGTTGAATGGCAAAACAAAAAACGGAACTTCTATCTTCACCTTCATTAAGGTTGGTCTTCTTAAGAGCTACAAGTGAGAAAAGAACTATTCTTTTATTAGGTCGGTTTTCTTAAGTGAAGTGAAGATTAAAAAGTGCATTTCCCCCTTCATTAAGAGGTCGGCCATGAAGATTGGGCTTCTAATTCATCCTTGGCACCAAGAAGGGGTACTTAAGGAGGTTTGAATGGAGGACATTATCATCTTTCATCTATTTTGACATTTACTTGGAGTTGGAGCTAGTGTAGCTTCTCTTCTTGCCATTGAAGGACGAAAACCCTTCCTTGGTCACCTATTGAGGACGAAACCCTTCAATAGGATCACACTTGGGGACGGAAACCCTCATTTGTGCATTGGTGGCTTCATACGGAGGTCACAAGTGAGCTTTAAGGAGGATTTCATATTTATTTCTTCCCTTCTAACCCTAGGCAACTTGCTTGGGTGAAGGGTTTGATATCATCTAGGGCACTTTTGGACAATTTGAGTTGATATTATTGTTCTTCATATTTTATAAGGCTGGAATCTACAATTTGGTGATTTTTGGAGAAGTTTATGAGCTATTTTTAGCCCTTTGTTTTGGCTGCCCTGTTGCTGTCATAAAATTAATTGCAGTTGGGTGTAATCTCTTATTTTCTCTATTATTTTGATGTAATTTGGATGGATAAATGTTGTCGTGCTTGAAATAATTATTTAGAAGCATTTTCAGTTGTTATTGCATGGTTAAATGATTGTGAAGTGCCTATACAGTTCGCTGCCCTAAAGGACTGATTATTGATTGCTCAAATAGGGTTAAAGTGTGTTTCAGTCATTTTCAGATTGATGTTTGTTGGTTGATGGTGTATTTTCAGATTTGATTCATTTGGGGTTGTGGCCAAACCCTTATTTTCAGTTTTAGCCCTAGAAAGGGACATTACAAAGATAGGCAGTATCAAGTAGAGCCTTATCAAGAGAATTGAGAATAAGCAAGCGCTTGTAGAAGCGGATTTTGAGTAAGCTTGAGCTATGAATTGTGCTAAAGCTTCCTCTAGGGAACAAAGTCTAGTTATGTGTAAGTCTTGTGAGTTTGCAAAAGAAAGCTCATAGCTAGGATTAGGTCCTAAGATTAAAAATATTTTTGGGGATTAAGCAGTCTTTTGTAAGCTTGTAACAATTATTATACTGCTTTGAGAATTGTATTGAATGGTCTGAGGCAAATCTTCACATGATGACCCCTAACCGCAACTGCTTCATCTAGTTTAACAGAGCGGGATTTTTCGTGTAGATGAGTGTTTTGCATTTGCTTCCTTCCAAATGTATGAGTGTGGATAGATGGTACTTTAGCATCTTCCAATAGCATTTGGGTTGTTGGGTAGAAAAAGTAGGCAATATTTTGTTTCCATTGTTCTTGCATGTTAGTGCAATTGTGAACGGCACATCGAGGTATTCCAATATGAGGGGAAGCTAGTGAGACCACTTGGCAAATTGAGCTGACCTATGAGAATGAATGAAAGGATTTAAGCCATGGAATGTTTTGATGACAAACTGGTGATCATTGGAAAATTCAGCCTGATAATGAAGCATTGGAAAAATCGTTAGGAATGAAGATTTGAAAGAAGAGCCTGAAGACATGTATGTTTGAGCTATTGCAAAAACTTACATTGGTTCTAGATGAACACAGATGATTTGATTATCTCATGAAGCTTATGTCCTTAGGATCTAAATTTAGATTTGCAACTGGCAAAGTATTTTTTGACTAATGAATTTGTTGAGATATACTTGATGTGATAATGAATCATTAGACCTAATGGAGATGAAGAGTTGGAAGGGACCCAAAACATTACATACAAGCTATTTCATAGAATTGGTGGAAGATCACACACAGATTCCTAAGGATTTGAACTTGCCCTAACACAATTGGAAAATTAAACCAACCCAATTTGACTATGAGTTTGTTAGCGGAACAATCAGAAGGCTCATTTTCCCTTGTACCAAGTTGAAGGGACATGCATCTTTATTGGAGATCAATGGCAATAACGTTAAGAAAGAAAAGGAAAAGATAAAATTAAATCATTGAAAAGGATATTTTCCAAGTTGAATGCATGTTCTTGTAGGTTCCAATTACCAAAATTGAACTTGTTCAAGAAGTTGTAGAATTTGAGGCAAAAGGAGATGTGCGTTAAGAACTACACCGATTTCTATCATGATGATTTGGCTAATGAATGATCAATCTGAAAGAGGTTTTTGGTTAATTTTGAGTTGATTAAAGAACCTCCTTTGCATTTTTCTAATTTGTTTTCACCATTTGGAATAAATTTGACTTTTACTATTTGGAACTCCGACATAAATCTGTTTATTGTCTTTGTATCAAAAGTTGTATAAACAAAGAACAAAAGGTCATTAAGGCAAAAACTTAAAACTGAGCTTATGGTCATAACAATGTGTTGAACAAAAACCTCCTAATTTTCTACAATTTAGGCAAAATCATTTTGCAACAATTGAACATTTTGTGAGATTGAGATCTTAGTTGGAGGATTGGAATTTTAAAGATAGAGATGTTTGCATTACAATAAAGAGTGGACTTAGAAGCATGCAATTATAAATGCAATCTCCCACACCATTGAATGTAATCTCCATTATTTTCTGATCAATTCATTTTGAGGTTTCGTTCCATCTATTTGTAAATAGTGTAGATTAAAATTATCTTCTGAGGAATGAGCTAGCACTCATTCCAAGGAAGATGGATTTGTATTTTTATCATAATTTTCCAAAGTCTGTAATTATATTTTTTTTCAAGGTTTTCATTGTACTGAGTAATTATTCTTTTGAGGAATAGTGGTTGTGTAACCAACAGGTGATTTCTGTGTAAAATCCTTTTTTTCAATTCAGCAATTTCCACTCCTAAGCAAATTTTATTTATTTCCTGAAATGTGTGACATAATGAATTTCCTGCAATGTGAATGTTTCAACTTTTATGCTAAGTGTGTATAATTGAAAGCAAAAGCATTTCAATTGAATGCAAGTGTGAATTTCTAATTCCTGCAAGTGACCTTTTAATTTGGCAAATGTGCTTTTTAATTCCTGCAAGTAAAGATTTTGGGTAGAGGGGACCATTGCCAAATATCTCTCCTTTTGCATACTACCATGGACACCAGCCCTATTGAATTCTTTAATGTTTAGAGGATTGACGACCCTCATCATATGATATCTGTGATGCACCCAAAGACTCTCACGAGGTTCTATAAATTCTGGAGGTAGGTTAATATGCCAAAATTTCTAAGTACAAATATGGTAAGTCTCCCTAGCCCTTCTCTTTCCAATGTTGGTGGATTGATTTGTTGGAGCTAGGGCCAATTGTCATAATGAAGGAAAATTGAAGAGCTTATTTGATATGGTAATTGAAACAATGCAATATAAGAATCAACATGAAGTAGACTCGTGATTTCATCCTGGGAAAACCCTTTTGGGTTAAAAACTAAAGCACAATAACCTAGTACTATTGCATTCCTTAAACAAATTGAACAAATTCAATAGCAAAATTTACAGGAACTCCTAACAATCACAAAGTACTCCATGAACTGTAGCACAATTACAATACAATACTACGCAATATAGCTATCTTCCCATGCATCTATTCATGTGCAACAATTCTCCACTTATGTTCTAAGACAGAACAACAATTTTAATGTTTACCTTGACTGACAAATATCTAAAATAGCTCTCATTCGAAATTGTTTTGACTTCTAAAGCCTTAATGAATCAACAAGATTTAAGCTCCTGGTCATGATTTCTAAACTTTTCACAGCCAAAGAATCAACAAATTCTCATCAAGTCACAAACTAGAGTCATCATTGCATAACAATGCATCAATCAGGTCAGAGCATTATCAACACGTATACTTTACTTCTCCCTTAATTAGTCCAATGGAATGACAAGTGTATTGGCAATGCATCAAACTTACATTCCAATGGTTGTGAAACTCCACTATCATAAATAATGTAACATAATTATCACAGTGATATGCCACGACAGAAATATCTATATAGTAGAAGTGTTCTAAGAGACATTGCGCAAGTTACTCCTAGAGCAATTTTTGTAACCCATATATCAAGGCAAATTTCCCTACATAAAACTCTATTAGCATATGTAGCGCTACGCAAGTCTATGAAATATCTAACATCTAATGTATAATGTTGCACAAACCTATATGCAAAATTGAGACATTCACAAAATTTTCCACTTTGTTAAACTTTGCATAACAAGCACCATCAACTGTTCTTGCAACTCGAATTGCACCCTGCATACCAAGCTAATTCCTTTTACAACCAAGGGAACTGAAGACTACAAACGTCATGCCTTACTCAATCAATGTACATGAAGATTATATCATTCCATCTTGCACCTTTTCTCAATATTTGGCTTCTCCTCAGAAATTCCCTTACAAACATAATACATCAATGTGCTTCATGAAATAACATACTTGCAGGTATTTGAAACAGACAAACATATAGTAGACTAATAGTCTTTCCAACAGCAATGTTTTGAACTAACACGATAGTATTAGGAAGATAATCTTTGAATTAAAACTGCTTCCTTACACTTGTTAAGACCATTTCATGTACCTCAACCTCATATGAAAGTTATGTGCATAGTGCACTTGGACCTTTGTTCACTTTCTCATCAACAACTTACAATTCCACTGAACAAGTTGAATACATATGCACAGTTAGACCATTGACAATCAAGCTCTCCACCAAGCACATGTAGACTCAAAAGGACAACATCAAGGTAAAGTCCCAAGCAAATTTGTGCATGGTCAATAGATACCAGGCAAATACTCGGAGATTTCTCTTTACCACAGTCTAATATTCTTTTCAGTATCAATTGGACATGTATTTGTACTTGAAGCTTCCCATTGCAATTGCAATACCTAGGTGCTTGTACAAACCATTATGCATACATCAAGCTTCCCGCCAACTCACATATTGAAACTACAAGATGTCCTCCAACTCCTTGTTATATCAGTTTCAACTTTGCACAACTGATATACTGCACAAGAAAAGGTGTGCTCACAGGTTGTTTTTATCTTGCAATCTATAGCCAACCAACATTGGAACATATTTCTTCTGGCCTAACCTCAGCCACGCTTTCTAGATCACTGCACAATCTTGTTTCATTTCCTACCCAAAATGAATTGTCATATGGTTTCGCAACACCAAGTCTTTCATGTCAATACTGAATATCAAACAAATGAACTTTACCTGTTTGATTTGTGTGCCTTACAATTTCCAATTTGTGCATGTCATCCCCATAGAGTTCTTCGATGTACATAATCTGGACTTCTTTGAAATTTTGCAAAGGATGGTATTGTAATGTCCCCTTTTTCGAGTTAGTTCCAAATGAAGACTTCTTGCCATTTTTCTTCTCGTGGCCAAGAAGAATTTGAGCAAGGGAAGTATGTGGGTTTCATTTATGTTTTCTTTCATTTATATTAATGCTTCTTTTTGTATTTTCCCTCTTAAGAACAGGTCAGCTGGGCTGGAAAGCTCATAAAGACAAATCAAAAATAGAAGCATACACTTAAAGAGGTCGGTCATGGGGGGAAAAGTCACCCTTATGACTCTTGGCTGCCAAAAAGGGAGGATATAAAGGTGGATCGAATGGCCTAAGTAAGGTTATGCATGTTTATTTCAAAAATTGATATCTTGGGTTTGTGCACGGTGTGCCCTACTCTCCACTGAAGACGAAAACCTTTGGTGTGGCTCTACTTTGAGGACGAAACCCTCATTGGATCCTATTGGGGACGAAAACCCTCAATAGTCACAACACTTGGGGACGAAAACCCTCATTTGTTGCATTGGTGGCTTCATACGGGAGTCACAAGTGGACTTAATTGGCAGATTTCAGAACAGCGAGGTATTCATCCGTGCATAGGGCACTTCTACTTCAACTAGGGCATTTTCTAGGGTGTTGGCACCCTTCCTTCTTTGGAGTCTACCCATTTGGAAGTTCGGGATCAGTTTTGAGGGGGTTTTCATGGTTGGAAAAATCTGATTTCACTTTCATTGGATAGCTGGTCTCTTCAAGATCATTTTGAGCATTGGTTTGTGTTGAAACTCCAAGTATTGATGGAGTTATGAATTTTAGAAGTTTCAGTTGTATTTGCACTTAAAATAAATTTATAAAATACATATTTGCTCCAGATTTCATCTTGCTGGTTTTATTGAGTATTTGGGATATTTCTATGTTAATTTTCAGTCCATATTGCATGTGAATGATTGTTCCTAAGTGTTGGTACAGTTCGCTGCCCTAGAGGGATATTAATTAATGTTCTAAGCTGATTTTGATACCCTAAAAGTGTAATTTCCAGTTCGCTGCTAGGGTTTCTAATATTGTTGGATCTGTTGTTATAAAATCAGATTATTTTCAGTTCGGTGTTGGTGTATTTTCAGATCTGATTCTTAGGGTTTGTGGCCAAACCCTTATTTTTGGTTTAAGCCCTAGAAAGGGACATTACAGTGGTATCAGAGCTTCGGTCTTCCCAGCCTGAGGGTTTCCTTGCAAGAAGATCAAAATGGCGGATAGAATTTTTGGTGATGCTAGGCTCGAAAAGCTTTCCCTAGGGAAAGAAAGATTGGCCAACACAATGGCTTGGCTGATCCATACCATTCAAGGTCCAAATGGTGGAAGGAGCTCTTCAAAGGGAGTCAATAATTCTCAGCCATCCAAAATGAACAACATTGTTACATGGTGAAGGAGTATAGGGCTCTTCCGGAGAAGATTCGTGATGCCATGTCTTTTTTTTGAGTTCATGGGAGTAAGCAAGGGAAGATCAAGGCCCAAGCCTAGGTCACAAGCTACACAAGAAGAAGAACTAGGGCTGCAAGTAATGGAGAAGAAACAGCCCATAGAGGAACCCACTGCATACGTTGAAGAAGGGAAAATCATGGAGCTTGAGTCAAAGAAGGAAGAAGAACAACCAAAGTTGTTGGGCATTGAGAGGGAACAACCCATTGAAGCCCTAGAAGCCCCCATCACCATTGCCAAAGTAAAGCTCTTGACTGATTTTCAGAACAGCAGCGTGAAAAGATCAGAGTTTGATGAAAGTTTGAAGCATGAACCTAGGGAATCATGGAGCATGTGTCCCAAGGTAAAAGTTCTTTAATATTTAATGATATTTCATTGGTTTCTAATGGGTGCTTGTGGCAAATTGTTGAAAAGAAATCAGATTTGCATAAGGGCAAAGAGATGACATTACGGAAGGGTATGTTCATGAAGGAAGGGCACTTCCGGTTCCTCATGATTACTTTCAGTTCGCTGGAAATTTCCAAACAGCAGTCAATGATGGGCAAATTGAGGGAGTTTATCACCTTGGAGTGAGTTCCGGAGATGTTCCAAACAAGTACCATCAAAAGAATGGTGGGATCCTTGTTGGCAGCCCAAGGTATGAAAAAAATCACATTTTATCTCCTCTTATGCCGCTGCCATACTTGTGTCATTATGGGCAGGCTTGTTGTTAAGAAAGATCACATGTCATGTTTGATGTCTGGGTAATATAATTGGTGAAATGTGAAGAACTCTGAAGTAACATATGGCACATAGATCTTTTCTTGCAAGACTATGTGAGCATTTCAAGTTTGGGTTCCGGTTAATCCTTTGAATTATCAAGAAAGAGGAAGCCCTTTTGAATTCAAAGTTCATACTCTTTGCATATGGTTATCAAGATTTTATGGAGGATTGTTTGGAATTTGTCTATTAATTAACAGTTGTGAAGGATTTACTCTAGATGTGTTTTTGAAACCAAGAAATTGTGGATGAAAGGTACAAGATAATGGATGGGTTCACGGTTTTGATTGATGGGGGCATTCTCTGCAACCATGGAGTCTATTTGGTTTCTGAAATCAAGGGTGAAGAACAAGATACTAAGGGTTGTTCATGATGCCCCATTGGCTGGTCATCCGGGCTATCTCAAGACACACAAAAATGTGAGAGGAAGGTTCTTTTGGAAAGGAATTAAAGAGGAGGTGCTTCAATACATACAAGAATGTTTGATTTGTCAATAAAACAAGGCAAAGCATGAATTTCCAGTTGGACTATCGCAGCCCCTTCCTATTCCCACTCAGAAATGGGAAAGTATTTTCATAGACTTCATCACCAGGTGCCCATGATTCAAGGTAAGGGTTGTTTATATGTTGTGATTAATAGAC
This sequence comes from Taxus chinensis, assembly GCA_019776745.2. Taxonomy (NCBI): domain Eukaryota; kingdom Viridiplantae; phylum Streptophyta; class Pinopsida; order Cupressales; family Taxaceae; genus Taxus; species Taxus chinensis. The sequence continues at coordinate 56,099 of JAHRHJ020003074.1, read as the reverse complement.
TCACAAAATATTCCCGATTTTGTCCATTTCCAGCCAAGTATAATTCAGAGTGGCACAACATAAGCATGGTAGGGCTACCTCATGGTTGAATATTCATGCAAGAGATTACCAACAAAGTATGTGGGTGGTTAGGAGTGATAAAAGGAATGTACCTTGGAGAACTATAGCTCAGAATTTCAGACTTGGTGTTGTTGTCATTATTCATAACAGCCACCACATGATTTCATTTGCATACATACAAGTGGGTAGGCAAGTATTTTCAGTCAAAAGATGGAGCATTTTTCGATTGATGAATGTTGGAAGAAAAAATTCAGCCTTTAGAGAGGTGTTTTTAGTCATTGTCATGCTCACAATTCCTAATTTTGCAAGGAGGTTTCAGTTTTGCAGCTGTTGTTCCATTTTTAAGTTGCTGATTTTGATAAAATCAGATTATGAGTTGTTTTCAGACTTGAACAGCTGCAAGAGTGATCATTTTGAGGTCATTAAATCATTGGAAAATAGTGGTAGATGGTTCCAGCTGAAGAAGAACTACTTCAACCAACATAGCTCCAAATTGGTGAAAACGTCAAATGTTTTATGACTGTCATACTTTGTTTCCGGCCACCTACATTCTGATTTTTGAGAGAAAAATGCACGGTTACAGTTGTTTTTGGGACAACATTACTGAAGTATGGGGAATCCATCATTTGGGTGGAAATTATGAGATGATGACAAGCAAAGAAAGGGGCAGTAGAGGTATGAGTTTGTTTGGGTTGAAGCTCCTTCATTTAACAGGGATAGGATCCAGATAATGGGAGCACTAAAACATGTTCTTTCACCTTGATATGATGATACATGGGCATATGAGTTTGTAATTGCTTGAGGGAAAGCAATCTTGGGAAGGGGCAGAACTGTAATGGGAAGGGAGGACCCCTTTTTCAAATTAGTTCTAAATGAAGACTTCTTGTTATTTTTCTTCTCGTGGCCAAGAAGAATTTGAGCAAGGGAAGTTTGTGGGTTTCATTTATGTTTGCTTTCATTTCTATTAATGATTTTTTTTGTATTTTCCCTCTTAAGGACAAGTCGGCTGGGCTGGAAAGCTCATGTCAAGACAAATTAAAAATAGAAGCATGCACTTAAAGAGGTCGGTCATCTTAAGGGGAAAAAAGTCACCCTTATGACTCTTGGCGCCAAAAAGGGAGGATATAAAGGTGGATCGAATGGCCTAAGGAGGATGCATGTTTATTTCAAAAATTGATATCTTGGGTTTGTGCACGGTGTGCCCTACTCTCCACTGAAGACGAAAACCTTTGGTGTGGCTCTACTTTGAGGACGAAACCCTCATTGGATCCTATTGGGGACAAAAACCCTCAATAGTCACAACACTTGGGGACGAAAACCTCATTTGTTGCATTGGTGGCTTCATACGAGAGTCACAAGTGGACATAATTGACAGATTTCAGAACAACGAGGTATTCATCCGTGCAAAGGGCACTACTTCAACTAGGGCATTTTCTAGGGTGTTGGCACCCTTCCTTCTTTGGAGAGACCCACCTGGGAAGTTCGGGATCAATTTTGAGGGGGTTTCCATGGTTGGAAAAATCTGATTTCACTTTCATTGGATAGTTGGTCTCTTCAAGATCATTTTGAGCATTGGTTTGTGTTGAAACTCCAAGTATTGATGGAGTTATGAATTTTAGAAGTTTCAGCTGTATTTGCACTTAAAATAAATTTATAAAATACATATTTGCTCCAGATTTCATCTTGCTGGTTTTATTGAGTATTTGGGATATTTCTATGTTAATTTTCAGTCCATATTGCATGTGAATGATTGTTCCTAAGTGTTGGTACAGTTCGCTGCCCTAGAGGGATATTAATTAATGTTCTAAGCTGATTTTGATACCCTAAAAGTGTAATTTCCAGTTCGCTGCTAGGGTTTCTAATATTGTTGGATCTATGTTGTTATAAAATCAGATTATTTTCAGTTCGGTGTTGGTGTATTTTCAGATCTGATTCTTACGGTTTGTGGCCAAACCCTTATTTTTGGTTTAAGCCCTAGAAAGGGACATTACAAACTGAGCACATATTAGGACACCCTTTATTGGGTTCTCACTCACCAATCAAACTTTTGATTCCACATCCTTGGTGATTGTTTAAGGCCACACAAAGACTTCTTTAGTTGACAAACCAAGTCCTCTTTCCCTTCGATTTTGAAACTTTTCGAGTACGTCATGTAGGTTTCTTCTTCAAGCTCCCCATGCAGAAACATTGTTTTAACATCCATTTGATCCATCTCCAGATCAAACATAACATCAATAGCTAAAAGAAATCTAATAGAAGTCAACTTTGCAACAGGAGAAAAGACCTCACCAAAGTCAATCCCCTCTACTTGAGAGAATCCCTTCTCAACTAGGCTAGCCTTGGACTTCTCCAATTTACCTTGAGCATTGTACTTCTTCTTGAAAACCCACTTGCAACCCACAATTTTCTTCTTTAGGTAGTTTTACCAGATCCCAAGTCTCATTCTTATCCAGAGACTCAATCTCCTTCCATGGCTTTCTTCCAACTTGCTCTTTTGAACCAAGAGCTTCCCACAATGTCTTGGGGTCATTCCATCCATGTTACTGAAAGTAAGAAAACAGAATGAAATTCTAGTGATGGGCTATACCTTTTAGGATTCTGCTCACTTGTTTTGATCTTCTTTTGGGTTTCAAGTTCTTATTCCTCTCTGCATCTTCATCAACAACAATCATACTTAGATACAAGCTCTTCAGACTCTAAGTCTTCACCCACATCCCTTTTGACTCTTCTTTTGGTTGCTTCTTTGGTTGTTGTTCCTGCACAACTTCACCGTGCACAACCTTTTGTGCAGGAATCCTCTTCAACTCTCTGAAGACCACATTTCAGTTATAGATCCACCTTCTTTGTTTTAGGATTCCATAGCTTGTACTCCTTAACATCATTTCCATATCAAATGTAGACGCACTTCTTAGACTTGTAGTCAAGTTTACCCTTTTTCCTTTGGAATGTGTACATATGCATCACAATAAAAAATTCTTAGGTGTTTTAGGGATATTTTCTTACCAGTCCAAGCTTCCTTGCAAGAGTCTTATCCTTGCCAAATCTGATGATGGTGACCGAATCACCAAATAACAAGCAGTGGTCATTGCTTCAACCAAAATTTTGCTCCAAGTGTGCACCACTTAGCATACTCAAGGCTTATCACATCATGTTACCCATTCATCCGCTCTGCAACTCCATTTTGCTGAGGTGTGTATGGAGTTGTCTTTTGTCTTTTAATTCTGCACTACTTGCAAAATTCTTCAAATTCCTTTGAACAAAATTCGCTCCATTGTCCGCGTGCAAGGGACCTTAATCTTCTTCCATGGATTCTCCACAAGGGCTTTGAACTACTTGAATTTCTTAACTTCAAACTTCTTATGGAGAAAGTATATCCAAGTCTTACTTGGAAAAGTCATCTATGAAAGACACATAGTACATGGACTTTTCCTAGTGATGGGACCTTCACTGGTCCAAACACATCACTATGTATACCCTGCAAGATCCCATTTGCATGTGCAACATTTGTAGGGAACTTGACTCTACTATGCTTTCCATACACACAATGCTCACAAAAGTCAAAGTCCAAAGGACCGTCATTGATCCCTTTTGCCATTCCTTTAGATTGTAGTGAGTGTAACCCTTTCTCACCAATATGACCCAACCTTTCATGCCAAAGCATTGTCTTCTCTACTGGAAGCATGTTGGTTTTCTCATGTTTTCCATTGGCCTCAAGAACAACAGTGTTGTTGCAAGCACCAGTAACCATACTTGCATCCAAACTAAACAAGGTTCCAATGCACACTCCTCTTGCCAACACCATGGCAGCCTTGCAAGCACCATTTTACAACCATCCTTTTGAATGACACCTGGCACACCAGCATCACACATCTTGCTAACCAGAAACCAATTTCTCCCAAGACCTGGAATGTGCAGAACATCAGGGAGAGTCTTGATCCTCCCATTGCAATACCTTAGCCACTCTTCCTCAACCCACAATTTGGTGAGTAGAATCATCTCTCAAAAAGACATTACCATCATCATGTTGCTCATATTCACATAACCACTTCCTATGGAAAGTCATACAATAGGAGGAATCGGAGTCAAACAACCACGCATCAATGCATGCATGTGCACTTAAGGCTGCCAATAATGCATCTCCATCTTCATTAATGGATATCTTTTCCCTTGATGATGAAGCATCGTGTGGTTTGCCCTTGTCCACCTTTGTTTGCAATCCCCAAGCATTAAAATGTCGAAAAATTATTTTGCCACAATTCCAACATTTCTTCAAAGAAGGTCTCTCTGGAGTCTTAGATCTGCCTCTAGACTTCACATGCTTATCCTAAGATCTCCACTTGATTTTCTCCTGTGATCTACCTTGCACAACCAATGCATCATTGGTTTGATAATCTTCAACGGACTTCCGCCTCATTTCTCTGACAATAAGGTTGTGAGTATCTCATCTGTTTTTAACTTAGATGAGGTGCTAGTAATAGCCATTACTAGGTTATCCCAAGAGTCTGTCAAAGAGCATAGAAGCGTAATACACCTCTCTTCATCATCCATTTTTATATCCATGGACAATAACTAACTAATCATAGTATTAAGGCATTCAAGTGCTCTGTAACCGAGTCACCATCATTCATTCTGCAATGAATTACAACTTCTTGTGCAGGAATAGTTTGTTGACCAAAGATTTACCTTAGTACAATGTTCCCAACTTATCTGACATACTTTTGTCGATTTTTTATCAGATACATTCACAGGGAAAACTAAAATTGATAGATCAAAGATTGATAGAGCTTTTGTGCTTTCCTATCAATCTTATCCCATCATTCTTGTTTCATTCCCATATCTGTTAGTGTTGCTATTGACACATAGCAACCCACTGATCTCTATTGTCAAGAGATCTTCCATTTGAACTTCAAACTCAAATTTGTCCATTGAACTTTGCTAGTTTTGGACAGTTTCACCCTTTTAGAGTCCTTGGTAGAATTTACGTTTGAGGCCTACATCAATGCCAGTAGAAGAGGATGTTCAGTTCTTGGTTGGCAGTAGAAAAGTTATGCAAACATTTTGGCATTTACGATTGTGTGCAATCTGGTGTATAGTCTTCTTGGTCAAAACTGTCAACCAGATTATGTCAAAAACCTTGACTATGAAAATATGACATGTAATTTCTTCCATAAGGCTCTTATGACTCTTTTTCCTTCTAGAGTCCCCCGATTTTGGTTTTAGGAAAGATGATCTAGAGAATATAACACTGGATATACTTAGGATCTAATTTTCTTGTAGATCCCCATAGTCTGATCATAGGATGGCACTAACAAATCCTTTGTCCTAAAACTGTATACTATTGCTTGATTTGAATTGGTCACCTTTGCTAAAGAAGAATTGAGTAAGTGTATACAGCAGCTTGTAGGAAAATCATGATTTGAAACTTCCTTTCCATATGAATTTTTCAAGCTTTGGATGTAGATGAATTGGCAAGGATAAGGTTCCCTGCTGATTAGATGGATCACGAGTCAAAACCTAGGACACAAACTCAAAGAATATACAAGGAAATGTGAAAATTCCTCTTGTTCCCACACGGGGGTGCTATCAAGTGATATGTTGGTGAGCTGACTAGGTCAGGACTATACACCTTTTTATATTGAACCTTGTAAAGCTTTTTTCAGGTACACTCTTCTTTGGAAACAGATTAATAGTTGCTACAGTTTTTTAAAAACTTTCTTCAAGTTTAATATTTGTAAAATTTGTGGAAACTCAAACTATCATAGCTGTTTCCTATGACTGTCAACCTGTTTTTCTATTCTAAAGATATGCTATAATTGGCATTAAAAATGAGGAGATGAATTGAAAGCGAATACATGGGTCTGATATTTGAACTACAAAGCTTTTCTGGTGTTGATTCTCTTTTTTGCTAAAATTATTGTTTATGAGAATTTTCTTATTAAAGACACATGGTTATTTTTGGACTATGTTCCAGTGAGTCTCCTTTTGGGAGGGACAGAAACAGAGCAACAAAAAAATTTCTGGGTGCCTAGAAGTAGCCACAAAATAATAGCTACGATATGATACCAACTGCAATGTCTCAATGTCTGAGTTTTGTTTCTGGGTGAATATTGACATAGGAGGAGGCTGCGTAAATAGGTTAAAAATCTTATAATCGCATTTGATCTTTCTAGCTGTCTACCTGACCTCTCCAACTGTTCCTCTGTCTACATGACCTCTCCATTGTTCCTGTAATGTCCCTCTTTTTGGATAGTTCGTATTGAAGACCTTTGCCCATTTTTGTCTACCCGACGGCCAAAGGGTGAGTCAAGGGTGACTAAGTTTTATTTATTTTATTATATTGTGCAAATATTAAAATATAAAATTATAAAATGCACATATAATAAAGTAATAAAGCTTAATATTAAAATAAGAGTTAGGAAAGTACTAATGTAAAAATACAATTAATTTTAATTGTATTTATAGGGGAAATGCGACTTGCATATGAGGTTAAAAAATAGAAAAATGTGACATAAAGCCTCATTAGAAAAATGCGACCTGGCCTAGGGATTGCATAAAATTTGATTGGCTGATTTAGAGGTTATTTGGGGCCATTTCTCCTTCATAAGGAGAGGTCGACTTGTGTAGAAGACATTCCAGATTTTTATACATGATATTTTATCTTGCATTTGAGCTTCCAGCTTTTGCAGAAAATTCCAAGGATGAAACCCCTTGTGAATTTAACTCTTGTTGACGAAAACCCCAAGAGTTTGACAGGGTTTTTCAATCAGAATTCTCAGTGAATATAATCTGATTTCCAGTCAATTTCAACAGTGTATTTTGGAGGTATTTTTGAAGATAAATTGCAGCAGATGGATCAACCCAATTTGGGACTGTTTTGGTATTGTTCTTGAGGTATTTACATCCAAAAATCATTGTCAAATATCTCCCAATTTTTATGAATAAAAGTGCAGTAGTTTCATAATTTTCTGAGTGGTTTTTAGAGGGTTTTCAGGCAGTTTTATAATCAGATTTCAGATCTGATTTTCAGTCGGTCAACATAAGAAACAATATCTTATGTCTCTTTAAACATTTGAAGTTGAGTATGTAGTTATTTCTACAATCAGTTTGTGCTCAAGTATAATGTTTTGGATGTGAAAAACCTTGTGTTGGACTACAAGGTCAAACCCTATGATGGGCACATATACCTTTTGTTTTTTATCAGTACTAGTGCAATAAGTGTGTCCAATAGATATAGGTTTATTACATTTGGGGTTTCATTCTAAGTCACATCCCCAGTTAAGTATCATTTCTTGATTGGCTAGATTTTCTGCATAGCATCAAACCTAGGCAGTCATGAGATAAATCTCCCTCATTTAACCGGTGAGGCTCCCGTGTCAGATTTGTCAATAAAAATGTGTTATTATCTATCAGGGGTTTTACTTTAACCACTTAGTTCATGAACCATAACTAAGAAGTTCTGCAGCAAGTAAGCAGCTGTTTAAGAAAGGAAAGTTATAGAAGAAGGAAGTAAAGGAAATACAGAGAAGAAATGGGGAAGATGTGCATCCCAATTAGTAGATAGCAGAGCTAATTGCATGCACATAGAAGAAACTTAATAGATATGAACACACAGAATTATAAAACAAAGGCAGCTCTAAATCTAGATCTAAAATAACACAAAGTTTACTTAAGAGATCTAAGATTTAAAAGCAAGAAACACAGTACACCGTGACACAAAGTTCTCCGGAAACCTGCTCCTTTGTATTCCTTTGCTCCAAGTTGCTCTCAAGGGTTCAGCACAAAGTCTAGAACACAAGATTGCTGCTTACAAATTCTGATTGATTAACCCGAAGGTTCTTCCTCTACTTATAGAATGTAGAGGGGCAATTACAAGTTGGAAGCTTTAGTTGAACTGGCACATGTGGAAGTCGGAGAAGAAACAACTGGCAATCTCCCTCCTGGAATTCCTCTTTGCATGACATGTATGATTTGCAACTGAAAATAGAACCTTCTATTTTGCACGCCTGCCACCTATCTCCAAGTAGTTGACTTCTTCAAGTAATGGCTTTTAAACCAATCACTTAAGTTGTATAATTTAATTGATCGCTCAATTACTTTGTCGGAGGAAAGAAGAAGGAAGAGGAAAGCTGACTTTGTCCTTTTTCATGTCTGCATGGAGCTGATTCCTTTTTCTGTCTGATGCTCTGATTCAAACTGGATCTGGAAAGCTGGATCTGGAAGCTGGAATTGCAAGCAGTTGGAATTGGAAGCAAGCTGGAATTTCGCCTTCGCATTGTCTTCTCTTTTATCCTTGAAGCTTTTGCAGTTCTTCTTTTGTATATGCATCAATGCAAGGTTGGTCGTAGATAACTCATCATCCTTATTTTTAATTGCATATGAGCAATTAAAAATTCTGGAAAGCACTCTGAATGAATGCAACTTCAATGAAGGCTTCAACTGGAAGATGGGAGCACATGCACAAGATCTTGGAAGGAATTTTCCACGCACTGACTTCTTCACGGGCTGCATTCGAAACAAGAGGATGAAGCCTTTGTGCCGGAAGCTTTTGCAACTATGAGATCTGGATCTGGATCTGCATATGGATTTGCATCTGCATCTGCATCTACATCTGGATATGGATCTGCACCTGCATAACAAACTCTGGCAACTGGGCTATGGATGGAAATGTTGTAGCTCGAATAATTCCACTGCTTTTAATCTTTTAATCTGCACGCATGAGTGAAGTCTTTCCTACTCTGGATCTGTCTATCAATTCAGCAAGAGGTTCCGAGCCTAGATCCGTGTCTCCAATATCTGCAAATTTAGAAGTGATGCATGACTCCATTGTGCTTTCTTTTTCATCTTTCTTTGCCATAGCTTTGTCTATCTTTGTATGAACAATTATTTTTCTTCTTACTTGCTGGAATTCTTCAATACTGGTGCAGATCTGGACAATTCTTCAGATTCAGAGGATATATGCAATGTATTGGACATTGATAAAAGCTCCTTTTCTTTTGTAAAGCACCTGTAATGAATTCCTGCAATTTATTCAGACAAAAATGGCCACCGGAGCATGAATAGTGAATTTTAATTATAAAAATCTGCACTTTTCAAGCCTGCTGCCCCAAAAAATTGGTGTTTAATTTGCACATAAAGAGAGCATGAATCTTTTCAACAACACTTGAGCTCCTATAAAACCTATGCAAACAATTATGCAAACAAAGATCAACCTCCTTCAAAGCATGCACCAAATCTGGAAGCTTTTAGCCTTGTTACCACCTTGCCTAAGCAAAATCCTTCTTCAAATGGGGGCGCACTTTTCCTCTTGGCTGCAATTCTTTACCTGTGAATTAAATAATTCACCCATATGGCTGCCCATGCTTATATAACCTTCACAATTCTATAATTAATAATTGCCCTAACAATTAAAGGCAATTAATTAATTAAAAATCATGCTCTTCTCTTTTAAAAATAGCATGTTTAAGGACAGCCATCCAATAAATTAAATTAATCCAATTTAATCCTTCACACATCACTTCACTTAAGCTTCACAGTGTGCTCTTGACCATAGCCACTGAAAATAGAAATTAATTTAATCATTTAATACTTTAAAAAGTATTAATTCCCCAAATGGGGCGCTCAAAAGGGGCTGCATTAAATAAATTAAATTTATTTAATTTTGGAATTCTTTTTTAAATTCCCTTATGTCCACTTTGACTTTGTTGACTTTTCCACAAGCCTGGGTGCCAAAATTGGGTGAATAAATAATTAAAAATATTTATTTAATGCATTATTATTCACCCAAGGTGGGTCGCACTTTTTTGCACATATAATTCTATTTTTAAGAATTTTTTCACAATGGGATTCTTTACCCTGCAAGGCAGGCACTAAAATCCCATGATCCACTTAAGTGATTTGACTTTGACAATGGGATTATTTACCCTGCAAGGCAGGCACTAAAATCCCATGATTTCACTTAAGTCACTTTCCTTTTATTTCACCATGGGAATTTTTACCCTGCAAGGCAGGCAATAAATTCCCACCTGCCTGCAGCCTCTATTTTTCCCACTGCAGCTTAAGTGAATTTTATAACACGGGAAAAAGTACCCTGCTAGGCAGGTATAAAATTCCCACCCTGCCTGCGGCTTCTATTTTTCCCATTGCAGCTTAAATCCTTTATTTTCCAAAAATGCGGCCAACCCTGCAGGTGCTTTTTAGCGCACGACTTCACTTTTTCCCAGTGATCCAGACCTCCGATGGTGACATCCTCTGGGCCTAATGTGCGTATATGTTCTCCAGCTGCTCCAGGCCAAGAATCGGGCTTACCCACAAAGGAATTGTTCTAGAGAAATTTCACAGAAAACGAAACGGGACAACACAAAAACACGAAAAATTGCCAAAAGTTACAAATAAAGCCCAAAACTTATTCCAAGTTAAAACCCTTCTGGTACATAGGAATAATGACATATTGATCATAACAGAGTTAAAACAGAGCGCAAATAGCCTCATACGGGGCTCAAAATAATTAAATACAAATTTCCCGCAGACAAATCCCGACGACAGAATAAAACAATTTTGGGCATCTGGGTATTTGGCGAAAAAGGCTAATATGGCTCTTTGGGATTATCTTGACGCAATACAAGAACTTTCAGGCAATAAAAACACAAAACGACCCATTATTTTAAAAGTACGAAAAAAAATTCGGATAGGGTAGTCGCAGATTTCAGGGTGAAATCTGAGTGACACCAGTCGGCTCCGTCTGTGGACATCTTTTTCTCTTGTCAGAATGACAAAGGGAAAAGATGAGATCCCAGCATCTCTGGTTTCGTATCTTGTCCTTTGGGCACGGGGTCAGGCAAACAAACACAACACAACACAACACCAAAACAAGACAAAACAAGGAAAAACAAACAAAGATTTATTTATGTACATACAGGTTTTACCCTGCTTCTCATGTCCGGAACAGCTTCAAGTGTTGCCCATTGAAAGGCAACGGCAATTCAACTCCATCCTGATGAGCAAGAATGAAGCTATCTGCTCCGGTGATCCTTTTAATCACAAAAGGCCCTTTCCATAGTGAATCGAACTTTCCATGCATGCCTTTTGTTTCTCTTCTTTTGTCCCATAAAAGGACCCAGTCATTGACTTCAAACTTTCTTTCCCTGGCTTTTTTGTCGAAGATGACTTTCACCTTCCTTTGATGCTCTGTCAACCTATCTGCAACTTGAGTTTGTACTTCCCTCAATTCAGTCAGGTACATAATTCTTTTATCAATAGCATCCGTGAATGTGGAATCCTCCAGGGCCTTAGAAAGTCGTAGGGCAGGCAATTCCAAGGTAAGAGGCAGCTCTGTGTCTCTACCATATAACAGCTGAAATGGGGACATGCCTATCGCCCTCTTTGGTGTGATTCTATCGGCCCATAATGCATCAAACAACTTTTTATGCCAAGTCCTTTGATTTTCTGTTACAAGCTTGCGCACGATAGTTACCAAGTTTTTATTACTAGATTCAGCTTGACCGTTCCCTTGTGGATAGTAGTTTGAGGAATGAACCAGCTGGATCCCATAAGTGTAGCAGAATTCCACCAACTCCTCAGAAGAAAGATTCGGAGCGTTGTCTGCTACAATTTTGCTGGGCACGCCAAACCTGACAATAATATTTTCTTTTATAAAATTGCACACCTCGGCGGAAGTGGCATTCTTCACAGGAATAGCTTCTACCCACTTACTGAAATAATCAGTAGCTGTTAGAATGTAATGGTGACCGGCACTGGAAGCCGGGTTAAGCATTCCAATAAAATCCATTCCCCACTGTTGGAAAGGTTCTTCAATCACAATGGGTTTTAGAGGTAATGCAGGCAATTTCACACGCCCAACAAAATGTTGGCATGCTTGACACTTAGCTACCCATTCTGCAGTATCTTGAAAAAGGGTGGGCCAGTAATACCTTGCTCTGAGGATCTTGTGTGCAGTGACTCGGGCTGAGAAATGACCACCGCAAGCCATGTCATGAAACTGTTGTAGTAGCTGATCCTGTTGAGCTTTGTCCACGCATCTGAGAAATACGCCATCAATTCCCCTCTTGTACAAACCATTATCCCAAAGAACAAAATCTTTGGATTTAAGTTTGATAGTTTGTTTCTCTTTCCTGGAAAGTTTATCTGGGCATTCTCCATACGTCAGAAAGTAAGCAATGTTACTGTACCACTCCTCTACCAGATCTATAAAAAGTACTGCAGGCAAATCTCCATCTATCTCATCTTGATCCACTTCAGGCACTAATGTTTTCATCTCCGTCATTAATTCACACAGACCTCTTCCTCGAACCAGCTTTGTTGGTTTAATATCCAGGTCATATTCTTGAACCTTTGTCACCCATGTGCCTCTCAATAATCCTAACTCTTGCTGAGTAAGGATGGATTTAACTGCAGTATCTGGAACCAAAACCACAGTGTGCGAGGAAAGAATATAATACCTGAATGCTTTGCACGCCTTCACCACTGCATATGCGTGCTTTTCCATGGGAGTGTATTTCAACTCATAGGCTTTAAGGGGCGTGCTCATGAAAGCAATAGGAGCTTCTGCGTCCTCTTGATTTTTCTGCATCAGTATTGCTGACATGGTGTGTTCGGAGGAATAACAGTAAAGAATAAATTCTTTACTGAAGTCGGGTGAAACCAAGACTGGAGCTTTCGACAGGGCCTCTTTAATTTTCTCGAAAGCTTCCTTCCCTTCGCTGCTCCATTTAAAATCTTGTGTCTTCTTCATCATATTCGAAATATGACGGGTTAGCTCAGCAAAGTCAGGAATGAATCTCCTGAGAAAATTAACTTTTCCAAAGAAAGAGTGAACTCCTTTTTTGGATGTGGGCAAAGGCAATGTCTGAATGGATTTGACACGCTCTGGATCTATCTTTGTTCCTTCTTTGGAAACAATGTGCCCAGCAGTTTCCTTCGGTTACAGCAAAGATGGATTTCTTGGGATTCAAAGAAATACCATGCTTGCGGCATTGTATGAAAACCTCTTCCAAGTTTGAAATGTGCGCGCTTCTATCTTTGGAAAAGACTGTCAGATCATCCAGATACACCACTATGCTTATATCTTTGAGATGAGCAAAGGCTAGATCCATAGCTCTTTGAAATGTAGCACCAGCATTAATCAGGCCGAACGGCATTTTCTGGTATGCGAAGGTTCCCCAAGGTGTGATGAACGCCGTTTTGTATTGATCTTCCTCGGCCACCTTGACTTGATTGTAGCCTGAGAAGCCATCAAGCATGGAAAGCATCTCAGATCCAGTGACCACCTGCAGAGTGTGATCCATGATGGGGATGGGGTAGTTGTCTTTCAGTGAAGCTTGATTAAGGTTGCGAAAATCCACGCACAGCCTAATCTCGCCGCTCTTCTTTCTTACAGGGACTATGTTGGCCAACCATTCGGAATGATGTATGGGATAGATAATCTTTGCGTCTAACAACTTCTGGATTTCTGCAAAGATGGTTCCCGAAATGGTAGGGTTGTGCCGCCGCAGCTTCTGCTTGAAAGGCTTTTGTTCTGGTTTAAGTGGGATGTAGTGTTGAACTTCCGCAGGCTGATATGTTTTTAGATCCTGGTAAGACCAGGCAAAAACATCCATGTATTTCTTAAGAAGCTTAGTGAAAGCTTCTCTTTCGGCCTCTGAACAACACTTACCCAGATTTACTAATTTGGGATCATTGCCAGCTCCCAAATTTAGTAATTGTGTGTCAGAGGAAGAACCTTCCCCACTTTCTTCATTTTTCTTAAGCATCTGATCATGCTTATCAAACATTTCCTCAAGAGATACCAAGCCTTTGGGAATTTTATTTCCCTTTAGCTGGATAATCTCCTGACTTCCTGAGACGTCCGCATCCATTTCTCCGACAGTAGTCTGCCTAGGAGGTGAATTGCTTCCCTCATAGTAGATTTCTTCAAAGTTGTCCTTCTGTTGGAGAAACGCAGCAATCTGCGTGTCATCGTTGAAAACCTGCCATTGCTGGACGTTGTCAGGAACCTTTGGGCGAAAGACCATCTCCACCTTGTAGTCTCCCTGTCTAAAGAATGCAGGAGGCTGATCCGGATTCAACAAGGCTGCAGTCACTGCAAGCGAATCAGCTCTTGAATTTTGTTCTCTCGGAATGTAAGATACCGAGAAAGCTGAAAAATCCAGGATAGCAGAGTAGACCCGATCTCTATAGTGCCGCAGTTTGTCTTTTTTGACTTGGTAGAGGCCTCTTATCTGCTTCACAATCAGCTCAGCATCTCCTTTTGCGTGTAATAATTTGATTCCCATTGTTCTTGCCTGCTCCATGCCTAACAACAACGCTTCATACTCAGCTGTATTGTTAGTATTTTCGAACATCAATTTGAAGGAGTGTGCATGCACCTTCCCTTCAGGAGAGATAAGAACAACGCCTGCGCCGGATCCAAATGAACAGCAGCTGCCATCAAATTCCAGAGTCCAAATCTTGTTGTCAAGTTGATGCGGCTCTTGAATCACCGGTTGAACATCTTCTTTATCCATTTCTAGATAATAGACTCCGTGATCCGATTCCTGAAACAAGATCTGAGATCTAGGATCCTCAGACTTTGATACTGTGTACTTAGATTTCTTCTCAGGTTCCAGCTTCTGATTTACTCCTTTGATTGGTATGTGCGCACAAGACCAATCCATCTTGACTTCTCCACCCAGCTCTTTGCAGAAATTTCTACTCAACAGCATGCCATAAGAGACTGGAATGTCTGCTACAAGGATAGTCATTTTCAGTCTTTTATCTGGAAAAGAAGCAAGTACTGCCTGCGCATCTTTGATTTGCCCCACAAGAGGGACTTGCCTTTCCATTGAATAGCATCTTCCGATGGTTTTTGTCAATGTGAGACCCAAGGCATCAGCAACTTTGGCAGGCATGACATTGTCAGAAGCTCCAGAGTCCAAGATGCAATTGCTTAGTTTGTATCCGTTGATGAGCAAAGACACATAGAATGGCTCGATCCTTTCTGATGTAGCAGGAGAAGAGGTAGAAGGAGAAGAACTTGCAGCCGCATTATTTAAAGGAGGAGTATTGTTTGGACTTGACAAGATACCCCGTGAAGTATTATTTGTTGGGCTAGGACCATTACTTTGCACATATTTGACCAATCTATTCAGCTGATCAGGAAATGCTCTCAAATACTCAGCTTCTGACATTTGGACCTTGTTCCTCTTGATGTGATCAATTATGTTGAAAGCTTGACTTGCTTCAGCAGGATGTGCGTTGGCTCTTTGCTGCGAATTGAAAGAATTTGAATATTTATCCTTGGGCGCTAATGAAGAAGGAAGAGTGCTACCTCTTTTCAAGATAGTAACATCCGGGCCAGGATCTTCTCTTTCTCTTCAGCCGCTTGTGGATGCTTCGGCATTTTGGCGCGTCTGAGACCTTGTAAACACCGCAAAAGTGTGACCATCAGAATCTTCAAAAGATTCATAATAGCCATCATCAGATTCGTAGTCCAGGTAACCAATATTGGAGTCGCCAGCGGGATCTATAAAGTCTTCATCATCGAATGATTCATCAATGCCGAGATCCTCTTCATTAGTTTCCAAGTTATTCCTTGGAGCAGCTTCTATTGCCAACCGTTGTGGTGCAGCAGCAAGTCTGTTTCGATTTTGATTTTGATTTTGACCATTGAAGGTCCGGGTAGGAGCTAATCTTGAGGGGGTTGCATTCCCTGCTTGAGAGATCTGCTTCTTGATCTGCAGCATGTCATTAGCCAATTTCTGCAACAAAGGATCTGAAGTACTAGAAGAAGCGCCATCACCTTTGTGAGATGGTTGTTTGAGTTTTCCAGCCATGATCAAGTCGTCCTCAACCTCCACGGCAGCATTTTGTGCTTCAAGTAGATTTACAGGTCTTGCCCTTCTTAGCTGATATCCAACTTCAGGCAATAGAGCGTTTATAAAAAACGTCTTTTGATTTTCGTCGCTCAATGCGGCAGAAGTGGGGATTTTATATAAAATCCTTTGGAACCTTGCAATAAAGTCCCGCATGTTCTCGCTTGGCTCTTTCTTCAACTGCGTCAGTTGGGTGATCAACGTGCTAGCGTCCTCTGCGGGCTTGAATCTTTTCAGAAATTGCTCACGCATAGTCGCCCAGTTGGTTATGGTGCCAGGAGCTAGCCGATAGAACCATTCTCCAGCCAAGTCGTGTAGAGTCTCAATGAAGAGTCTGACTGAGACATCTTCATGCTCTACTGCAAGCACACCACAAGATATGAAGAAGGCCGCCAAATGATCATCCGGGTTTTGCTTTCCATCTCCAAAGAATTTTGGAAAATTCTTTCTGGATCCCTTTGGCAGCTCGTGCATAGGTGGAGCCAAGTTCAGAGGTCCAAAAGCTGCTCCCCATGGAACAGGTACAATTTGGTGCGCCATGTTGACTCGAGCACGTCTCCTCCTTGTGTAGACTTGATAGACTTGATGGATAATTCCAGCCGCCGGATTATGCTGAATACGATCCGGATCTGGATGGGTGTGTACTCTCCTTCCTGGTGAGAGACTAGATCTGCGGCTTCTAACTTGAGGAGGATGATTGAAATTGAATTGCTCCTGCAGTCGAAAGAAATGATCAGTCCTTCCTTGCGCCTTCACGGATCGGGTGAATGGACGTTCAGCCAGGTTGAGATTTGTATGGAAAACACTCTGATCTTCAATAGATAAGCTTTGATCTGCAAAGATAGTTGTTCCCCAGCGGAGTCGCCAAAAACTGTTGGCTAGATTTTCTGCATAGCATCAAACCTAGGCAGTCATGAGATAAATCTCCCTCATTTAACCGGTGAGGCTCCCGTGTCAGATTTGTCAATAAAAATGTGTTATTATCTATCAGGGGTTTTACTTTAACCACTTAGTTCATGAACCATAACTAAGAAGTTCTGCAGCAAGTAAGCAGCTGTTTAAGAAAGGAAGTATTTTATAGAAGAAGGAAGTAAAGGAAATACAGAGAAGAAATGGGGAAGATGTGCATCCCAATTAGTAGATAGCAGAGCTAATTACATGCACATAGAAGAAACTTAATAGATATGAACACACAGAATTATAAAACAAAGGCAGCTCTAGATCCAGATCTAAAATAACACAAAGTTTATTAAGAGATCTAAGATTAAAAGCAAGAAACACAGTACACCGTGACACAAAGTTCTCCGGAAACCTGCTCCTTTGTATTCCTTTGCTCCAAGTTGCTCTCAGGGGTTCAGCACAAAGTCTAGAACACAAGATTGTTGCTTACAAATTCTGATCGATTTAACCCGAAGGTTCTTCCTCTACTTATAGAATGTAGAGGGGCAATTACAAGTTGGAAGCTTTAGTTGAACTGGCACATGTGGAAGTCGGAAAGAAACAACTGGCAATCTTCCTCCTGGAATTCCTCTTTGCATGACATGTATGATTTGCAACTGAAAATAGAACCTTCTATTTTGCACGCCTGCCACCTATCTCCAAGTAGTTGACTTCTTCAAGTAATGGCTTTTAAACCAATCACTTAAGTTGTATAATTTAATTGATCGCTCAATTACTTTGTCGGAGGAAAGAAGAAAGAAGACGAACGCTGACTTTGTCCTTTTTCATGTCTGCATGCAGCTGATTCTTTTGCCTTCAAACTGGATCTGGGAAGCAGCTGGATCTGGAAACAAGCTGGAATTGGAAACAAGCAGTTGGAATTGGAAGCAAGCTGGAATTTTGCCTTCGCATTGTCTTCTCTTTTATCCTTGAAGCTTTTGCAGTTCTTCTTTTGTACATGCATCAATGCAAGGTTGGCCGTAGATAACTCATCATCCTTATTTTTAATTGCATATGAGCAATTAAAAATTCTGGAAAGCATTCAGGGTGAATGAAAATCCAATGAAGGCTTCAACTGGAAGATGGGAGCACATGCACAAGATCTTGGAAGGAATTTTCCACGCACTGACTTCTTCACGGGCTGCATTCGAAACAAGAGGATGAAGCCTTTGTGCCAGAAGCTTTTGCAACTATGAGATCTGGATCTGGATCTGCATATGGATTTGCATCTGCATCTGCCATATGTCTGTATCTGCATCTGGATATGGATCTGCACCTGCATAACAAACTCTGGCAACTGGGCTATGGATGGAAAAGTTGCAGCTCGAATAATTCCACTGCTTTTAATCTGCACGCATGAGTGAAGTCTTTCCCTGCTCTGGATCTGTCTATCAATTCAGCAAGAGGTTCCGAGCCTAGATCCGTGTCTCCTATGTCTGCAAATTGGAAGTGATGCATGACTCCGTTGTGCTTTCTTTTTCATCTCTCTTCGCCATAGCTTTGTCTATCTTTGTCTGAATAATTCTTTTTCTTCTTATTCAGGCCGGAATTCTTCAATACTGGTGCAGATCTGGACAATTCTTCAGATTCGGAGGATATATGCAATGTATTGGACATTGATAAAAGCTCCTTTTCTTTTGTAAAGCACCTGTAATGAATTCCTGCAATTATTCAGACAAAAATGGCCACCAGAGCATGAATAGTGAATTTTAATTATAAAAATCTGTACTTTTCAAGCCTGCTGCCCCAAAAATTGGTGTTTAATTTGCACATAAAGAGAGCATGAATCCTTTCAACAACACCTGAGCTCCTGTGACACCTATGCAAACAATTATGCAGACAAAGATCAACCTCCTTCAAAGCATGCGCCAAATTGGAAGCTTTTAGCCTTGTTTTAACCTTGCCTGAGCAAAATCCTTCTTCAAATGGGGGCGCACTTTTCCTCTTGGCTGCAATTCTTTACCTGTGAATTAAATAATTCACCCATATGGCTGCCCATGCTTATATAACCTTCACAATTCTATAATTAATAATTGCCCTAACAATTAAAGGCAATTAATTAATTAAAAATCATGCTCTTCTCTTTTAAAAATAGCATGTTTAAGGACAGCCATCCAATAAATTAAATTAATCCAATTTAATCATTCACACTTCACTTCACTTAAGCTTCACAGTGTGCTTTGACCATAGCCACTGAAAATAGGAATTTAATTTAATGATTTAATGCTTTAAAAAACATTAAATATATCCTAAATGGGGCGCACTTTTTGAATAAAGGGGGCAGCCTTTAAATAAATTAAATTTAATTAATTTAATCCAATTTAATTCTAATTCTTTTATTCCCTTTTGCTTTGTTGACTTTCTCCATGCCTGGGCGCCAAAATTTTGAAGAAATAGATTAATTAAAATAATCATTTAAAGGCTTATTATCTCACCAAAGGGGGTCGCACTTTTTTGCATAATAGAATTCTATTTTTAAGAATTTATGACAATGGGATTCTTTACCCTGCAAGGCAGGCACTAAAATCCCATGATCCACTTAAGTGATTTGACTTTGACAATGGGATTATTTACCCTACAAGGCAGGCAATAAAATCCCATGATTTCACTTAAGTCACTTTTCTTTTATTTTATCATGGGAATTTTTACCCTGCAAGGCAGGCAATAAATTCCCACCTGCCTGCTGCCTCTAACTTTCCCACTGCAGCTTAAGTGAATTTTATAACATGGGAAAAAGTACCCTGCTAGGCAGGTACAAAATTCCCACCTGCCTGCTGCTTCTATTTTTCCCATTGCAGCTTAAATCCTTTGTTTTCCAAAAATGCACCCATCCCCGCAGGGGCTTTTTGTGCACGACTTCGCTTTTTCCCAGTGATCCAGACCTCCGATGGTGACTTCCTCCGGGCATAATGTGCGTATATGTTTTCCAGCTGCTTTAGGCCAAAAATCGGGCTTACCCGGCAAAGGAATTGTTCTAGAGAAATTTCACAGAAAACGAAACGGGACAAAACAAAAACACGAAAAATTGCCAAAAGTCACAAATAAAGCCCAAAACTTATTCCTTGTTAAAACCCTTCTGGTACATAGGAATAATGACATGTTCGCTCATAACAGAGTTAAAACAGAGCGCAAATAGCCTCAAACGGGGCTCAAAATAATTAAATACAAATTTCCCGCAGACAAATCCCGACGACAGAATATAACAATTTTGGGCATCTGGGTATTTGGCGAAAAAGGCTAATATGGCTCTTTGGGATTATCTTGACACAATACAAGAACTTTCAGGCAATAAAAACACAAAACGACCCATTATTTTAAAAGTACGAAAAATTTTCGGATAGGGTAGTCGCAGATTTCAGGATGAAATCTGGGTACACCAGTTGACACATTCCACCAGAGTGTTAACTTACAGATCTAAGAAGCTTTGTCAACAGGACTCACTAGGAGGACAGTAGCAAGATCAGTTCCTTCACAATTGGTAGTGATGAGGGGATCCACCTCACCATCAAGGAGGCACACTCATACAGACTCCACATCCTCATAAACATGCTTACCAAGACAATTCAGATAGGCCTATGCAAACCTAGTTTCTTGCCTAGAGATGACCCACCAATGGTTGAGGTCACAAGACTTGAGGGCGAAAACTTCCAAGGACAATGTTATGGCAGCTACTGATGAGTGGAGGGTCCTTACCACAACATGTGAGGGTTGCCTTTCCCCTACCTCAGTATTGTGCACAGAGGAGAGATAGTTTGAGGACCATCTCAAAGGATCAGGAGGCCTAGAGCACATCAAATAGGGAGCTCCAAGCACCTACCAACAAGGTTGACTCTTTCCACCTTTGATGGCAGTGGAAAGATTTGCCAGAGCTTGGATTCATAAACTCCACATATCTTACCCTCAAGCCTATGCAATATTAAAGGCCCCTATTCAGTTTGCCACTCTACACCTTGCAGGGAGTAGCATATGATTGGTGGCATCATGGCTTGTCACACAAAACCATGATCTTCTGTGCTTAAGACCTTACAGGGAGTTCAACCGAGAGAAATTGATTTGCGGTTTTGATTTCAAGGATTTGGAGCTATACTAAGAGATTTGGTGAAAGCTCCATAAAACTGGAGACATGTTGATGCCTACATCAACAAATTTCAACACTATAGCACATGATGGTTCCGGAGATGCTCGCAGAAAGAGGTAGTGATGCTTTTCATAGAGGGGCTTCATGATAAACCCTTATGAGAGGTTTGGTCAAGGCTCTTAAGCCTAAGACACTGCATGATGCCATTCAGTTTGGCATTATTTTTGACATGACATAGCCTCCACTTCTTATCAGCCCAATAAGAAGCAGTTCCACAAGTTCCAAACCTTTCAACGCTCACACTATTCAGCAGAAGAGTGCACCAAATCCTACGGATGGATCAAGAGTCTCGTAATGAGTTGAGGATTCCAAGAAGCTTTCCTTTCATTGCAACAATCATTGGGAGCCTCTTACATCACTTCCTTGGTAAAGGCAAGGCACACTACATTCTAAGGTGGTTTCTCATGATGATGATACAGATTCCATAAGAGGTAGAAGAGAACGATAGCATGTCATGATGAGGATCATTCCAGGTAGAGCTTGGAGAGGATGAAGCATTGGATTCATCCAATGTCACTATTGCCACACTTTCAGGAATGTCCCTAGGTACCATCCTTTTCGGCTGAAAGGAGTACTTAAGGGGCAGCAATTGTTTGTTTGATTGACAGTGGAGCTATTTTGGCTTCATATATGAGGGGTTTGTGGCTCCAAGCATGGATTACAGGTTGAGGATTTCGAGGGTTTTAGTGTATGAGTTGCAGACGGCTTTACTATGAGTTGCACTAGGAGGATTCCTCAGCTTAGCATCCAGTTGGGGATTACACATTGACCGATGATTTCTATGTAGTTGGTCTTGGTGAGATTGATACAGTGTTGGGCATTCAGTGGCTACATTCCCTTGGCAGGTATGTGCAGGATTTCAGGCGGATGGAGTTGGAGTTTATGGCGGATGGGAAGAAGATTGTGCTTAGGGCTCTTTCAGATGGTGGGCCTAGAGTTGTTTCAGCACATAGGATGGAGTCCATTGTCAGACATGGAGAGGTTACATGGGCACCCCAATGCTTCATTTCATCCAAATCTTCTTCAGATAGCGGGCAGCCTTTTCATGTAGATATCTAGGCAGTACTGGATAAGCACGGCCCAGTTTTTGGTGACATTCCTCCAGGTAGACCACCAGACAGGGGATTTGAGCATGTCATAGAGCTAGAGGAGGGTGTCAAGCCCGTGATTACTACAATCATAACCATCCTAAGAAATTCAAGGATGAGATTGCGAAGGCCATTAAGAGCTCTTGGATATGGGACATATTTAAATTAGTTCTAGTCCCTTTACTCCTCTTTGGTGTTGGTGAAGAAGGATTAAGACCATGAGGATGTGCATTGATTATCGTGCTCTCAACAAGAAGACCATCAAGAACAGGTATCCCATTCCTCGCATAGATGAGCTTATTGGATGAGTTGCATGGAGCTATCTATTTTTCGAAGATTGATCTTTGATCGGGATACCATCATATTCGATGTTCGTGAGGAGGACATTCATAAGACAACATTCAGATGTCACTATCAAAGCGCACTATGAGTTTTTGGTGATGCCATTTGGTCTCACTAATGCACCTGCTACATTCCAGTCGTGCATGAACCATCTCTTCAACAATACAGTTGAGGAAGTTCGTGTTGGTGTTTTTCGAGGACATTTTGATTTGCAGAAGGACATGGGAAGATCATTTGAGGCATTTTGATGAGGTACTTAGCATTATGGAGACATAGTCTCTATTTGCTAAGATGTCCAAATGTGAATTTGGACTTACAATATTTTTGTATCTTGGGCATGTAATTGGGGCCAACGGTCAAAGTTCATCAGGAGAAGATACAGGCTATGCAGGATTGGCCGCCACCTAGGAACATTTCAGACTTGCATGGATTCCTGGGATTATGTGGTTACTATGAAGAAATTTGTTCGAGGCTACTCTGATCTTGCAGCTCCATTGACAGATCTTACACAGAAGGGAGCATTTAGATGGATAGATGAGGCACAAAAAGCATTTGACAAGCTCAAGGTGGTTATGAGCACTTGTCCAATGTTGGCTCTTTTGGATTTCTCTCGACCCTTCATCTTGGAGTATGATGCTTTATTTTGGGTATTGGTGCAGTTCTGATGCAGGACCGTGAATCCTATTGCCTATGAGAGTAGGAAGTTGAGGGAGAATGAGAGGTTATTCTCCACCTATGATAAGGAGATGCTCTCCATTATGCATGCTTTGGCGAAGTTCAGACAGTATTTGGTAGGTGAGAAGTTTGTGGTGAGGACCGACCACAATAACCTGAAGTACTTCTTGGAACAAAAACTCTCGCTCAATGAGAGGCAGCAGAAGTGGGTCAGCAAGATCCAGGCATATGATTTTGACATTGAATATGTCAAAGGGAAACAAAGAATGTAGTGGTTGATGCATTTCCAGGAAGCCCTAGCATCTTGTGCCCTATTTTCCTTGAGTGAGATTTCAGCAGATTGGAAATCTCAACTATTAGTTGAGTATTCCAAAAATTCATTGGCATGCGAGATTATGGATGGTAAGATTCAGGATGAGCGATACAAGGTAATAGCTGATTTGATTTATTATAAGGGCAGAATTTATCTAGTTCCTGAATCTAAGCTCAAGGGCAAGATTCTACATGCCTTCCATGATGCACCACTTGCAGGACATCTAGGTTATTTCAAGACATACAAGCAAGTTAGAGAGAGATTCTCTTGGAAGGGTCTCAAGGAGGATGTTCTACGCCATGTTCATGAGTGTGTGACTTGTCAACAAAACAAATCAGAGCATACTTTTCCAACAGGTTTGTTGCAGCCCTTGTCCATTCCAGAGCAGAAATGGGAGAGTATTTCGATGGATTTTATTACAAGTCTTCCCATAGTGCAAGGGAATGATCGCATTTATGCAGTGGTTGACAGATTGACAAAGTATGCACACTTCTTCGCTATTCCTACCAACTTTAAGGCACCGCATGTGGCTGATTTGTTCTTCCGAGAAGTATTCTGATTGCATAGGCTACCAAAGAACATTGTTAGTGATCGAAACAGCAAGTTTTTTAGCAAAACATTTTGGTCAAGAGCTTTTCCATTGGTTAGTACAACGTTGACTCCAGTACGAGTTATCACCCTCAGACAGATGGACAGGATAAAGACATTGTGAACAAGTGGATAGAGAGCTATCTTCGCAACTATGTTTCAGGGCAATGACAGAAGGCATGGGTAAGGTGGTTGTACTTGTGTGAGTATTGCTTATAATACGACTAACCACATGTCTATTGGTATCACTCCCTTCTCAGCGTTGTATGGGTATGATGTGACAACGTTTGTTGATTTGGCTTTTGGGGACAGTAGAGCTCCTAAGGCTCGGGAGTGTTTACAGGATAGTCAAGATATCCTTAAGGTGCTTAAGGATTATATTCAACATGCCCAAAACCAGCAGAAGATGTATGCGGACCGGCATAGGACTAGGAGATCATTTGAGGTAATGAGACATGGTATTTTTGCGTCTGCAGCCATATAAACAGAGTACTCTCAAGAAGAGTGGTGCAGAAAACTTAAGCCTCGGTTTTATGGTCCATACAGAGTGTTGAGGAGAGTTGGAGAGGTAGCTTATGAGGATGCAAATTTGGAGTTACCTTTTTTTCGAGTAAGATACACAATGTTTTTCATGTGTCTTGCTTGAAGAAGGCATTAGGGCAGCACGTGGAGTCTTTTGCAAAGTTGTCACCCTTGGATGAGGGGAGATTGAATCTAGTTCCTGAGGAGATCCTAAATAGGAGAGAGAGGAGATTGAGGAGCAGAGTGATTCAAAAGTACCTGGTTAGGTGGAGGGACTTGCCATTGGAGGATGCTACATGGGAAGGAGAGTCTATACTTCAACATCCATGCTCTTTGCTTGGTCACAAGCAATCTCGGGAAGGGAGGACTGTAATGTCCCTCTTTTCGAATAATTTTATTGAAGACCTTTGGCCCATTTTGTCTACCCGACGGCCAAAGGGTGAATCAAGGGTGACTTAAGTTTTATTAATTTTATTATATTGTGCAAAATTAAAATATAACATTATAAAAGCACATATAATAAATTAATAGAAATTAACATTAAAATAGAAATTAGAAAGTGCAAAAGTGAAAAGCAATAATTTTAATTGTATTTATCTAGGGGAAAATGTGACTTGCCCCATTAGAGGTCAAAAAAAAGAAAAGTGTGTCAAAGGCATCATTAAAAAATGCGACTTGGCCTAGGGAAAAGCAATGTGAGCTTATTGGATGGTTTGGAGGTCATTTTGGGTCCCTTTTCCTTTATAAGGAGAAGTCGACTTGCTCTTCCAGGTCATTCAGATTTTTATATGATATTTTCTCTTGCATTTGAGCTCTGAGCTTTTGCAAATAATCCAAGGACGAAAAACCCTTAGGAATTTCTCTCTTGTGGACGAAAACCCCAAGAGTTTGTGAGGGATTTCCACTCAGGAAATCTCATTGGTTTAACCAGATTTTCAGTCATTTCCAGCAGTGTTTTTTGGCAGGTTATTGAAAACTTTTCGAACTATTTTGGTGATCATTGCATAGTTTTTCTCTAGTGGATCAACTCATTCCTTGGGTTGGTTGGCATTGTATTTAAGGTATTTCTGATCTGAAAATTATTGCCATATCATCTGCTAATTTTTGGGAATCAAAGCAAAGCAATTTCAGAATTTTTTAGAGGGTTTTCAGTGGTATTTTCAGTCAGTTTTATATGCAGATTTCAGATCTGATTTTCAGTCATTAGTAACCTCTAAAAATCTGATTTTTGATATATTTGGGCTTTTAAAAATACTACAATCAGTTTGTGATCAAAATATAATTTTTTGGGTGCTAATTGTGTTGGGTTCCCACTCAAACCCTAGTCGCATTTACCAGTAATAAATCAGATTTGCAGCAGTTGTCTTTAGATTTTGTGTTATTGCATTTGGGGTTTCATTCTTATCCATCAAGTTTTTGCCGGCCAAGGGAGACTTGCGGACACCATGGATTTTCTTGCCCTATCTCTCCAAAGGATGAGTGAACCTAGGGTTCAAAGTGGTGAAGGAAGTTTGAATGGAGCTAT
The DNA here is from genome assembly GCA_019776745.2 of Taxus chinensis. NCBI lineage: Eukaryota > Viridiplantae > Streptophyta > Pinopsida > Cupressales > Taxaceae > Taxus > Taxus chinensis. Next base: position 30,043 of record JAHRHJ020003074.1, on the reverse strand, counting down.
TAATGCCAACCGACCTATGGGATCAGCTCGAGGATCGAGTTTGAAGCTCACATTCCTTCCTAGAAAGGAAGTTGTTCCAGAAGAAGAAGCAAGATCTATGGATAGAAGAAATATTGTAGCGAGTTATGAAGAATACATGGCCTTACCAAGGGAGATGCGCGAGGCTATTTCTCTTACTGAGTTGATAGGGTTGAATAGAAGAAGATCTAGGCCCGAGCCTAGACATGCCATGCCACAAAGAGAGGAAGGGGAGAAGAGCTTCCAAATTGCAAGGGCGGAGCAAGAAAAAGAACAATGACAAGATAAGGCCGATATCTAGCATGAAGGTAAAGATTCTTTGAAAATAAATGATGTTTTTGTGGTCTCTAATGATTGTGTGTGGCAGAAAGTAGATGAAATAAAACCAGATCTATAAGAGCTTCTTGAGGCTAAGAATCAAGATGATCCGGTTGAGAGGCATGCCTTTCAAAAGGAAGTCATACCTAATACTTATGAGGGTTTTAAGCCTGCTGGAATTTACAAGTCGGCAGCAAATGGTAAGCAATTTAATTTATTGCATCACTCTCACAATATGTGTTTGCAAGGGTTTGATCATCATAAGCATTATTCTTACAAAGATGAAAGGATGAAGGGCAATAAAGGGAAAGATAATCTTTTCCAAGAAGCCCACATCCATCTTCAAGACATTCCAAAGTTGGGATCAAGGAAGGATGAATTTTATTTGCATAATTATGGTAATGGAGAGCTTGCTGGAATTTTCAGAACAGCAGTCAACAAAGGGCTATTTATTGGTGTACATGACTCTGGAAAGCACCATGAAGGTGTCCCAAGCAAGTATCAATTAGATATTGTTGAAGACACGGTGAAAAGAGCTTCATTTGTTGAATCTGAAGAGAAGAAGAGGGCTGATTCCAACTCAGAAATTCTGAGTCTCAAGATTGGGAATATGGAGGATGTTTCGATCACTCCTCATCCGGCATGGGAAGGTAGATATGTGATGAACAACCCAAGGTATGATGGAAATCACACTTTATTTTCTTTTATATTGTTGCCATACTTATATCCTTTTGGGAAAGTAGTTGTTAAAGATCATATGCCAAGTTTGGATGATGATATGAAGAACTTGCGGGATGATCCGTGGCATTTAGATATCTCCTTGTAAGGGTACATGATTCCAGTTGACCTCTTGCATTGTAGAAAGGAAGATTGTGATATTCTTACCCCATGCACATGGTTAAAAGAAATTTTGAGGAAGGATTATTTTGAAATCATTATGTATGCTAACAAGGTTGTGAAGGATTCTACTTTCTAAGGACAAGCAACCACTAGTTTGATTAATGGTGAAGACACTCGTGGTTCCATTTATGAGTGCTTGGTGGCACAAGTGGGATTGAAGGTTGAAGGCTTCAAAGGACTCGTCGTGAAGTTAGCAGATGGTCACTCTATACAACATACCAAGTGGTGTCCTCAACTCCAAATTGTAAGGTATGTGTTGATTTCGATGCGATGGCTGATTTGGGTATTGTGCTTGGAGTTCAATGGTGGCATTTATTGGAAGAGCTCACTCTCAACTATCAAAGCATGAAAATAAGCCTCATAGACAAAGGTAAGAAGATCTCTTTGCAAGGTATGCTTCCGGAAACACTTGAAATTTGTTATTTGGTGGAAGATACCATTTCATGGGAATTGCATTTTTGTTCTTTATTTAAAATTACAGCGGATTGGAAGTCACTAATTTCAGCTGAGTATGTAAAGAACAAGTTTGCTAATAGTGTGTTTGATAGAAAAGTTTGGGAAAATGTTCCACTTTGCATTGAGGGTGGAAAAAGCATGTTCAGGGAAGCCATTAGAGATGGTAACTTTCAGATTTTCAAAACTCTTCTAATCATTGGTGATGAATGTCCAGTTGTTGTCACTTCATTGGATGATAGGATGCACATTTTCAGTCATGTGTTGGATAAATTGTGGGGATTATGGACAGCAGTAAGCATGCAACCCGGAATACTTATTTTGGTATTCCAAGCAATTATTTTTGGGGAAAGAAAGGAATGCAAGAATATTGTGTTCAAATCTAACATGTTTGCTGATTTCAATCATGAGCTTGTTGATCTCCATTTTCCAGCCCATGTAAGGCAAATTTTAGTCCTTATGCTATTCACAAATTTGGTTTTTTTGCATAAGATTTCAGTTTGGCAGTTGTTATGCTATTGTTCTAGGGATGTGTTTGCAAAAATCAGATTTGGGGCTGCCATTTCCAGTCACGAACAGCAGTATGTTTTCATTTTTTGCGAGCATTCTATCAAGGAAAAATGAGGACATAAGATTTCCGATGGAAGGAAGTAAGACTACCATATGTTTTATTTCCAATAACACTATCATAAGCTTTTGTATGAGCATTTCCAGCCATCTCTCCAAGTTCTTATCAGCTGTAATCTTGTGGCCAACTCCCATAGCATGGATGGAAAGGGGAACTTTGAAGGTATCTCTGGTTTCATCCATTGTACTCTCCTTTCTACTACTAACCACAAATTTTCCAGCCATTTGTTTACCTATAAAGTACCAAAGAAGGAGCTTCTAAGAACATGGTTGAAGAGGTACCGAACACTTCATGGTTGTTGTAGTCATTTTGCAGCCCTCATTCAGTCACTCAGGTGCTATTTCTCTCAAGGAATCAATGGTCTAAAGATGAGATGGCAAATACGTTGACCCAAGGGTCAAATCGAAGATGGTTCCACCAAAGGGGTCTGCGGTGACTTACTCATTTTCAGTTTGTTCTTCTTGAAGCCTTGGCTCTTAAAAAGACATTTCTATGGCCGGAGATTGTATTTTCTACACAATGACACTACAGTCCTCCCTTCCCGAAAAATGTTTGACCCCATGTTAAGCATAAGCTAATACTTAGAGGGGGGGTGAATCAGTATTATGATATTCTTTAAATTTAATACTAAATCTCATATTGGTAATCACAATTAATCAGTTTCACAGTGAATATATCAAAGCAATCAATGAATGCAAAGCAAACCAACACAATGCAAATAGACACAAATTTACGTGGAAACCCTTTCGGGAGAAAACCACGGAGAAAATCTTCTTTATTATATTTCTCAAATGTTTGTAGGCACCAACCTACAGGAGACACCAATCCCCAAATTACAATTTTGTAGGCACCAACCTACAGGAGCACCAACCCCTTTTTGCTAAGCACCAACTCAGCAAGAGACACCAATCTCTTCGAATATGAAGGCACCAACCTTCCTTACGAAAAACAAACTCTTTTTCTATCTTTTATGTTGTTGCTGCTTCAACAGATGATAGAACTTTAAAAAACTGCTGCTCAGAATATTCTTCTTATTTATTTCAGTCCCTTCACATATATAAATCGCTGCAACTCTTCATTAAAAATAAATCTGCCCTTCACTCCTTTTTATATTTCATATTCTTCTTATTCTCTTCTCTCTTAAACTTGAATGAAGAAGCACTCAAATTGCTTGCCTAAATCAAATGATTCTATCTCCTTATATATCCTTCTCACATCCTTTAAAAAAGACACATCATTCCAACCAACACAACCTTTCCATTATTTAATTAACACAACTTAATTAAGTGCATTAGTCGGCTAAAACCAAAAAATAATTAATGCAGCCCATAATTATTAAATGCACATTAAACAATGCAATTAACCACTTGATAGGAGCGTTGCCCCTCCTTAGACAAATCGTTGTTATCATTAAATCGCTGCCAGCCATCATTAAATCTTCTTTTTCACCATAAAACATGGCATATGAACACCTTAAAATGCTGATATCTCTCTCTTATGTACAACTGTGTATATCTCGCTTATACCATGATAATCCTTATGCAAAAACACTTATTTTCATGTATTTAAACTTTCGTTTTCTACCCTTCTATACTGCTGGTTATTTCCGTTACTTTCTACCATTTCCGTCAACATCCGTCAGTAGTTCCGTCAGCTTCCGTTACACGATTCCGTTAACCAAATACATCAATGATTAAGCCTTTGACATCAATGACAATATTTCCAACAATCTCCCCCTTTGTCATTGATGGCAACCTTCCAAAAAAAATTCTTTTCTGCAACTCCCCCTTGCTGTAACTCCCCCTTACTGTCATTCTCCCCCTTTGACATCAATGGCAAAGGGTCAATCTAGGAGCTGAATATTGCAATGTTTAGCTCCCCCTCAACCGATGCTTCTCTTGGTTTTTCAATGGGAAGAAGCAAAGGATATTACTCCCAACTTTTGTCGTAGATATTCAAATGTCTCCTTTGGAAGTGGCTTGGTGAAGATATCTGCTATCTGTTCGGATGTAGCAACAAATTCCAACTTTACCTACTTTTCTGCCACCTGCTCTCTTAAGAAGTGATATCTTATGGGAATATGCTTTGTTCTGGAATGCATAACCGGATTCTTTGAAATACTTATCGCACTGGTATTATCACATAATATGGAGATTGGATGATCATACTCTACTTTGATATCTTTCAAGGTTTGCTTCATCCATAGAATTTGAGTACAACATAACACTGCTGCTATATACTCTGCTTCTGCTGTTGATAAGGATACAGAGTTCTGCTTTTTACTTAACCAAGATACCAGGTTGTCTCCAAGGAAGAATGCTCCTCCACTTGTACTTTTTCTATCATCCACACATCCTGCCCAATCTGAATCTATATAAGCTACCAATGTGAAGTCTTTACCCCTTGGGTACCATAACCCATAATCCATAGTTCCCTTTAGATATCTGAATATGCGTTTTACAGCTTGCACATGTGTTTCTTTCGGACCTGCTTGAAAACGTGCAGCCATACCCACTGCTTGCATGATGTCTGGTTTGGATGCCATCACATATAGTAAACTCCCAATCATTGATCTATAGAGAGTTTGATCAGCATTCAGAGATTCATCATCTTTGCTTAACTTTGTCCCGGTAGCCATAGGTGTGCTAACAGGTGCACACTCCTCCATGCCAAATTTCTTCAACATTTCCTTCACATACTTGGTTTGGGATATAAATATTCCTTTATCAGATTGAGAAATTTGCAATCCAAGGAAAAATGATAACTCTCCCAACATGGACATCTCAAACTCCTTTTGCATGTCTTCGGCAAATTTCTTAGACATTTCCTCATTGTCTCCTCCAAAAATTATGTCATCTACATACACAACAACAATCAGCTGGTGCTCACCTTCAATTTTAATGTAAAGATTGCTATCAACAAGTCCTCTCTTGAACCCTTGGTCTTGTAGATACTTATCAAGCCTAGAGTACCATGCTCTGGGGGCTTGTTTTAATCCGTACAAGGCCTTCTTCAACTTACACACATAATCTTCATTTTTTGATAGGAGGAACCCTTCAGGTTGTTCTATGTATACTTCCTCTTCTAACTTCCCATTTAGGAATGCTGATTTGACATTCATTTGATAGACTTTGAAGTTCTTGAATACCGAACAAGCAAGAAACATTCTAATTGCTTCTAATCTAGCAACAGGAGAAAAAGTTTCTTCAAAATCAATACCTTCTACTTGAGCATACCCTTTACATACTAACCTTGCCTTGTTTCGAGTGACTTGTCCATCTTCATTCAATTTATTTCGGAATACCCACTTAGTGCCAATCACATTCTGATCCTTTGGCCTAGGTACAAGTTCCCATGTTTCATTCTTCTCAATTTGATCTAACTCTTCCTCCATTGCCTTTATCCAATGTTTATCATGGCTGGCTTCTGCAAAGTTCTTCGGCTCTATTTTGGATAATAAGGAGAAATTTACTGGTTCTGATGCACTTACAATTCTTCTTCTTGTCTGTACTCCATCATCAAGGTTTCCAATGATCTGACTTTCAACATGATTCTTCTTAACAAAACGAGATGGTGTTTTGGTGTCCTGCCTTTCAGATTTACTTAATTTTTCAACATCTTCTTCCTCTTCCTTTTCTTCTACTACCTCGGGTATTTCTAAGGGCTCTTCTGCAGGTTCTTTAGCTTTTTGATTCACGATTTCATCCCCTCTCACATTTGCACTTTCTACTATAGTTTGTAGTCTTTTGTTATAACATCTTTAGGCTTTGCTTTTAATAGAGTAGCCAAGAAAAATTCCTTATCCGCTCTTGAATCGAATTTGCCCAAGTTCTCTTCATTTCTTTTAATAAAGCATCTACTCCCAAACACTTTGAAATATTTTACAGTAGTTGGTCTTCCTTTCCACAATTCATAAGGAGTTTTGTCATGATTAACTCTGATTTTCCCTCTATTCAAGATATGAACAGCCGTATTTACCGCTTCTCTCCAAAATCTATCTGATAGCTTAGATTCATTTAACATGGTTCTAGCCATCTCTTGGACGGTTCGATTCTTTCTTTCTACCACTCCATTTTGTTGTGGAGTCCTTGCAGCTGAGTACTGTCTTTTGATTCCATGATCTTCACAATATTCAATGAATTCATTTGAGGTGAACTCACCTCCACGATCTGACCTCAGGCACTTTATTTTCAATCCGGTTTCATTTTCTACTAAAGCCTTGAAAGCTTTGAACTTCTCAAATGCTTCTGACTTTTCTTTTAGAAAGGCTACCCATGTCATTCTAGTGTAGTCATCAATGAATAACATGAAATAACTCTCACCTTGTATGCTTTCTGTTCTGGTAGGTCCACATAAATCCGTATGAATCAGCTCTAGTGGTTTGGTGGTCGAATACTCCTTCGTTCTAAACCTTGCTCTGGTTTGCTTTCCATGCTGACATTGCTTGCATAGAGTACTTGTAGGTTTCGTTACCTTAGGCATATCCCGCACAACCTGCTTGTTGCTGATTTTCACAAGATTATCAAAATTTATATGCCCCATCCTTCTATGCCATAGCCAACTCTCTTCAACCTGACTTAGACAACATTTCTCTCCTTTTACTTCTCCGAGCATGTATAGGTTATTTGTGGTTCTATGTGCATCTGCTACTAACTCTCCCGTGTCTGCCTTCCTTATCTCACACCCTTCAGCATAAAACTTAAGTGTGTGTCCTTGATCACACATTTGGCTTACACTTAAGAGATTATGCTTTAATCCATCAACATATAAAACATTCTCTGTTTTTGTTTTACCATTATCAAGACTCAGCGTACCTTTTCCAGCGATCTTTGCTTTAGCGTTATCACCGAATTTCACCGTACCTTCATTTACTTTCTTCAATGAGATGAACTTACTTTTATCTCCGGTCATATGTCTTGAACATCCGCTATCAATGTACCACAACTGCCCTTCATCCTGTGCATGGAATGTTGTTTGAACAAGCATAGATTTCTCTTTATCTTGCCCATCATCCTCTTTCTTCTGTTTCCAAAATTTTGTAGCTTCTTTCTTCTTTATTTCTGGAGCATTTACCTTCTGGTTCGATTTAGATGGTTCTACAAAACCACTTCTACAAAATCTTGCCATATGTCCATAGTTATTGCAGTTATAACAAACAATATCTTCAACATAGTTCGATAAAGGAGCAAAGGAGTTGTAATTTCTATTTGAGAATCCATACACACCTTTGTTCTTTATATTGTTGTCTCTCACCCGTATTCTACAATCTATTGCTTTATGACCAAAATGATTACAATAGAAGCAATAGCCATAGAAAGAATTTTCAAACCTGGACATGTGAGTATATCTTGGAGGATTTGGTCTTCTAAACTTGTTCTCATCTTTGCTTTCCTTGTAAGAAGTGTTGATCTTCATAAAGCTCTTCTCCCTTTTCAACTCTTCATTCTTCATAGGTTCCTTGAGTGTCTCTGCATAGGTCTTTGACTTCTCTTCTCTTGTCCCTTTCGACGACTCTATACCTTTTGTGTTAGCGGTGTCTTGTCTTTCCGTATATCCAAGACCAGTCTTGTTGGATGTTGACTTCTGTCGGTTCAGAATTTCATCTAGTATCTCGGTACTTTTCTCGAATTTTAGATTACTTGTAACTTTAGCATTTGCTTTTTCCAAGTCCTTTCTCAAAGCAACGATCTCTGACTCACGCTTTTCGCAATCTTCTTCCTTAGTCCTTAACTGATTTCTTAATTCTTCTTCAACTCGTTTTGCTTCTTCAATTTGGGTTTTTAGATCCACGATCATCTTTCCTGATTCTTCAAGAGATTGTGATATCTTAGCTTCAAAGTTACGATCTTCTTCTTCATACTTTAGGAGCTGTAACTTTTGTTTCTGATTTTTCTTTTTAAGAGCTTTCAACTCTCCCAAGGCACATATAAGTTCCTCTTCAAGATTCACTTCACCTTTTTCTTCCATGTCTTCATCTCTTTCTAAGTCATCTTTTATAGCCATGAATAATATTTCTTCATTATCGCTATCTGAGTCACTTATCCCACTTTCTTCGGATGATCTACTACTTCCTTTTGAATATAAGCTTTTCTTTTGCTTTCCAAATCTTTTCTTGCCTTTGCTTTGCTTGAATTCCCTTTTGAATTTAGGTTTGCTTTCCTCATCATCGCTATCTTCTTTCTCTGGACACTTAGCCGCAAAATGACCAATTTTACCACAGTTAAAACATTTAAATGGTAACTTACCTTTGTACTTTCCAGATCCTTTCTTTAACTTTCGAATGAACAAGGCTTCTTTCTCATCTTCTTCGTTGTTTGAGTTCTCATTCGACTCAGGTTCTTTGATTTTTTCTTTCTTTGAGACTTTGAATGCAACTTCCTTCTTTGATGGTTTATTTGACTCAGTCCTCATTTCATACGCGGTCAGTATTCCATGTAGTTCGTCCATGCTCAACTTATCAAGATCCTTCATTTCTTCAATGGCAGACACCTTAGCATCAAATCTTAATGGTAGAGACCTTAGAATCTTTTGAACGATCATGGATTCTTCAATCTTTTCACCTAACCCTCTTATGGCGTTGACAACCTCATCCACACGAAGAAGATAGGCTGCAACATTCTCCTCATCCTTCATTTTCAAGCTCTCAAATTGTCTCCTATGAGTTTGAAGCTTAGCCCTTTTAACCTTGTCATCACCTTCGTAGATAGTTCGAAGTTTGTCCCATATCTCCTTCGCCGTGTCACATTGCATTACTTTAACAAACTCAGATTCTGATAGGCCACATAGGATAGCATTCATCGCCTTGGCATTGTTTTCAAAAGCCTTCTTTCCGGCTTGATCTGTCGGTGGAACTGATGGGATTGTATATCCAACTGTTACTGATTGCCAAATATCAAACCCTAGTGCCATTAGATATGTTTTCATTCTTATGCTCCAAAATGCATAATTTGTTCCATCAAACAATGGAGCCTTGTTCGAAGAAAAACCTTCTTGTACTTGATGAGTAGCCATATGTGCTTCTGAGATCTACCTTCCAATTGTTAGATTGTTCCTGAAGGCACCCGCTCTGATACCAATTGTTAAGCACAAGATAATACTGAGAGGGGGGGTGAATCAGTATTATGATATTCTTTTAAATTTAACACTTAATCTCAGATTTGTAATCACAATTAATCAGTTTCACAGTGAATATATCAAAGCAATCAATGAATGCAAAGCAAACCAACACACTGCAAATAGACACAAATTTACGTGGAAACCCTTTCGGGAGAAAACCATGGAGAAAATCTTCTTTATTATATTTCTCAAATGTTTGTAGGCACCAACCTACAGGAGACACCAATCCCCAAGTTACAATTTTGTAGGCACCAACCTACAGGAGCACCAACCCCTTTTTGCTAAGCACCAACTCAGCAAGAGACACCGATCTCTTCAAATATGAAGGCACCAACCTTCCTTACGAAAAACAAACTCTTTCCTATCTTTTATGTTGTTGCTGCTTCAACAGATGATAGAACAAAAATGCTGCTAAGAATATTCTTCTGATTTATTTCAGTCCCTTCACATATATAAATCGCTGCAACTCTTCATTAAAAATAAATCTGCCCTTCACTCCTTTTTATATTTCATATTCTGCTCTTCTTCTTCTCTCCCTTAAACTTGAATGAAGCACTCAAATTGCTTGCCTAAATCAAATGATTCCATCTCCTTATATATCCTTCTCACATCCTTTCGAAAAGACACATCGTTCCAACCAACACAACCTTTCCATTATTTAATTAACACAACTTAATTAAGTGCATTAGTCGGCTAAAACCAAAAAATAATTAATGCAGCCCATAATTATTAAATGCACATTAAACAATGCAATTAACAACTTGATAGGAGCATATTTATTGCCCCTCCTTAGACAAATCTTGTTATCATTAAATCGCTGATCAACCATCATTAAATCTTCTTTTTCACCATAAAACATGGCATATGAACACCTTAAAATGCTGATATCTCTCTCTTATGTACAATTGTGTATATCTCGCTTATACCATGATAATCCTTATGCAAAAACACTTCTTTTCATGTATTTAAACTTTCGTTTTCTACCCTTCTATACTGCTGGTTATTTCCGTTACTTTCTACCATTTCCGTCAAAATCCGTCAACAGTTCCGTCAGCTTCCGTTACACGATTCCGTTAACCAAATACATCAATGATTAAGCCTTTGACATCAATGACAATATCACTGCTTCTTCAGTCAACCCATGGGTACGAAAGTCCACTTTGAACCCTACAACATCCCCCTGCCCAATGTCAACCTCCTCAATGCTATGTAACTCAACAGTATGACTCCTATCCATGTCTAGAGGTCTATAATGAGAATGAACATCACACATGGTATACCTGTGTATGCTCATCAAAAATATCATCAGGAACCGCAAGAGATTGAAAATACATCCTGTAACTCACATCCACCTCCTATGCTGAATATGAACCTATTGAATAACCGGGTAATTGAGCCAACTCCGTCCCTCCACCAACTAACACATGAGTGATATGCTCATCGTGCGTAGAAGCAATAAAGTACATAGGAGTGATATCCCATGTCGACTCAGAAAATGATGAACCTGTATGCTCTGATTAGTCATAATGACAAACTGCACATCCTCGTATAAAGTTGAGGATATCCTCCCTCAACCTATGCCATATGAACCTCCCCCATATGAACCTGGAGGTCTCATTAAGGCTCAAGTGTCCAGTCACGGAAGAACAATGCACATGTCGCAGTATCTCCATTCTCAACAATGAATTTGGCACAAGGTACAACCTGTCTTGATAGAAGATCATCTCATCCTCCAATTTGTAACTGTCATCCTGTGTGTGACCATCTAGAATCTCACAAGTGTGTCGGTTCTTGGAGTACTCAACAAGTAAATGAGATCTCCAGTCTCTTGAAACCTCAAATAACCAACATAATGATAAACTCGATTGATATGAACTTGTAACCCCAATCTCTGTAATTGTTTCATGTGCAACACTATTGGTCACACCCATATCCATCGAACTCCACATCTGCCAGCAATAGTAAAACATCTCATCGCGTTGGAAAATCCTCTCCATTCCCTTGCCTGTAACCACTCTGGGTGCTCCTATAAATAAACCTATCAAGATTACATTCTTGCCCTCGGACTTAAACTTCAGCTCCATTGTAAAGTTAGTCCGAAACTTACCAAGAGAGTGAAGCCACCACACTCCCAAGATACTCGTACATTCTTCAGCCTCGACGAATACTTGGCACTTAAACTTCAAAAAACTAAATTTTAAGCAACATATAGCTACAAAATGTATCAAATGAGTCCAAGTTAGTGTTTTCTATTAGAAACTCATTATCATGCGAGATAAGTGCTATGAATTTATGATGATTATCATTGAAAAATACTCGAAAATATTCGCACTCCCAAAAACTTGGGTGGCACTATGTTTGGGATGGTCTCTATGCCAATACCAACTATGTGGAAATCATCATTGGTAACTGTGTAGTTACCCATAGTGATGCTCAACTGTGGAACTGTTCGTGTGCATCTCATAGACTCTCCATTGGCTACAACAACGTTGAAGGCCTCAAAGTCTTCTGTCTGTAGACCTCGCCTCTCAACCAATGATGTATCAATGAAGTTGTGGGTAGCCCCACTATCAATGAACACCACCACATGCAGACCCTGCATAACTCCTCTGACCCTTAATGCCTTGTACCTCGGGGTACTAGACAATGTAGCTATAATCTGCTGAGGAAATGTCTCATCCTCCTGTTCCACATTAGTACTGTCCAATGCAACTCCATCTCCATCATCCACCTCATGGATATCTAACTCCTCATCTATGTTACCTTCACTCTCCTCAAAGAGCTCAATGAATCGGGTCGTTCCTTTCCTTGTGCAATCATGCCCTGGAGCCTAAGGGGTACAACAATCGAAACATAGTTTCTTTCACCTTAACTCATCTCTAATCTCTCGGGAGATGAATGGCTTCTTAGCCTCATCCTGCCTAGTGGAGGCTCCTTCTGTGAAACTCATCCGGTCTAGATGGAGGTTCCCTTTGCTGAACTTGAGGTGGAAACCTCAACTTTGGAGTAGCTAACTCCAAATCCCATGCTCTCCTAATAGCATCATGCAATGAAGGAGGCTCAAATGCCTTCACAAACCCTGCTAGTGCATCTGTCAAACCTTCTATGAAGAGTGAAGTCAATATCATCTCTGAAATATCAGAAACCATAACCGAAAGCCTCTGAAAGTGTGCAATGTATCCGTCCAAAGATCCTATTTGTCTCTCAAGTGAGTCAACTCTCTGAAGAACCTGTCAGGATCCCTCCTGTCAAACCTACTCATCAACCTCTGTGTAAACTCTGGCATATGTATTAATATTCATGTGCCCCTGTGTAATAAGACCATGATACCACCAATCATGAGCATCTCCCCCAAGATGTAGGATTACAAATATAATTGCATCCTCTTCGCGCATGTGATTCAAGTCAAAGTATGTCTTCAACTTATGTATCCATGATTGCACTGTACACTTCTTGGAACCATTGAAGTGTGGAATAGAAATCTTTCCAATCTCCTTTATAACTCTAGAACATAAATAGAGTGATCCATCTTGGCTCTTGGGCCTATTATTGATCTTCATCTTGCAATACTTGATAAAAGGCATGTTAGCTTTAAATCCCTTCACTCAATGATTCATATTTCTGCCAACAAGTCTCCTCATCATAAATTTTTGAGTTACTGTCCCACTTGTGTAATTTCTGGATCTTTCAAAAATGTTGGCTCATGCATGCTCGAATGTGTATTATGGGAAGGGGAAGTGTGCTTCCTTTGCTACCTTCACCCTTTTGAGTCTACTGCCCCATATTACTATTTTCTCCTCTTTCAGCATGATTCCCAAATCTACCCTGTGATAATCTTTGTGGGAGTTGGCTCAAATAGAGATTTGTGGTTTCCTGCTGTTTTACCATGTTGATGAATACACTTTTTCATTACCTCACATTAAGCTCCTCCTCGTCAGCCATATTCTTCCTTTCTTTCTGGGGTGTATTCCTCCTTGAATAAACCTTCATACACAACCCAACAGGCTAGAGGAAAGCCGACTCTAATACCACTGAAATATCCCTTGTAAATATCACTTTTAACCCCCAAATTTTTTGGCAAAAGCCCAATCAAACTGAATTCTGATTTTTAGGACATTAAGGTATAAAAATTACAATGCAGATCTTCCAAAAATATTTTTACAACAATACCGAAGCTTCAAAGGAGATGGAAAAATATGGAAAACATTAAATATTTAAGGGAATAACTTTTAGCTACTAATTTTATAAAGATGGAATCATGAGAAAAATACCATATTTGACTTCAAAACAAGCTAGAATTAAATTTTATATAAATTTGTAAACAACAATCCTCAAACACAATTGAATTCTAGGTACAAAACCCTTGAGCCAAAAATTATGCAAAATGGCTGATCTGACGGTAGTTGAAACATGCAAATCAAATAACCTAATGCAGATTGTGCTAGCTATCTTTCTCTGGCACTGAACTAACCCTTGAAATATCTCTGAAAATCTTTGAATCTGAAAAAACTGAAAATCTGATCTGAATGAAGCTCCCAAAATAGCAAACTAGGGATGGATATTTCACCACTGAAGAATGCTCTGCTAGCTAGGATGGATCTCTCACCACCGAAGCTAGGGTTCCTGTAGAATCTTACTTCCACAAGCAAAGAGTCAAAACAAGCAGCTCCAAAATTTATAAGATGAATGAATGCATGTCTTTCCTCTCTGCAAGTGACTTCCTTCTATAATTTCTTATTGCCAACAAAGGGCCCCAAAAACCCTAATCGCCCCCTTGGGAAAAATCCACATGATAAAAGAATCGTAACTTAAGTGACTTTATGTCACCTATGCCAAAAAGGTCCACTTAAGTGACCCCAACGAAGAATTAGAACATAAAGTCATCCCATCACTTAAGTCATCGACTAAATATAACATAAAGTACCTTAGGGAGCATCTCACAACCTTATTTCACTTAAGTCACCTCAAATACGTGTCCAACTCCAAAACATAACATATAAGTGAAATGAAGGTACAAACCACACCCAATAACCATCAACGTCACTAGCCCTTTAGGCATAACCAAGGCTAAGACAGATGAAAAGCCTCCTAGGCCTTTTGACAGATGTTGACGGAAATATTGACGGATGTTGACAACGGAAGTTGACGGATGTTGACGGAAATGGTAGAAAGTAACGAAAATAACCAGCAGTATAGAAAGGCTGAAAACGAAAGTTTAACTACATGAAAAGAAGTATTGTTACATGGTATAAGCGAGATATACACAGCTGTACATATGAGAAAGATATCAGCATTTTAAGGCGTTTATATGCCATGTTTCATGGTGAAAAAGAAGATTTAATGATGGCTGGCAGCGATTTAATGATGGCTGCAATTTTATTAAAGAAAGGGCCAACGCATTTAATGGAGTATATTGCATTGTTTAATGTGCATTTAATAATTTTTATGGGCTGCATTAATTACTTTTGGTTTTAAGCCAACTAATGCACTTAATTAAGTTGTGTTAATTAAATAATGGAAAGGTTGGTGTTGGTTAGAATGATGTGTCTTTCCGAAAGGATGTGAGAAGAATATATAATGAGATAGAATCATTTGATTTAAAAAAAGCACACATATTGAATATTTTGCGTGAAAAGAGAAAAGGAAGTGCAGAATATGAAATAAAAAGCAAGTGAAGGGCAGATTTATTTTTGATGAAAAGTTGCAGCGATTTATTTATGTGTAAGGACTGAAATAAATAAAAAAGGATATTCTGAGGAGCAGTTTTGTTCTATCAATTGTTGAAGCAACAACAACATAAAAAATAGAAATGAGTTTGTTTTTTTTGTGAGGAAGGTTGGTGCCTTCATATTTGAAGAGATAGGTGTCTCTTGCTGAGTTGGTGCTTAGCAAAAAGGGGTTGGTGCTCCTGTATGTTGGTGCCTACAAAAATTGTAATTTGGGGATTGGTGTCTCCCGTAGGGTTGGTGCCTAAAAACATTTGAGAAATATAATAAAGAAGATTTTCTCCGTGGTTTTCTCCCGAAAGGGTTTCCACGTAAATCTGTGTCTATTTGCAGTGTGTTGGTTTGCTTTGCATTCATTGATTGCTTTGATATATTCTCTATGAAACTGATTAATTGTGATTACGGATCTGAGATTAAGTGTTAAATTTAAAAGAATATCATAATACTGATTCACCCCCCCCTCCTCTTAGTATTATCTTATGCTTAACACTTTGTGCAATAAGTAAAATTGAGGAGAGATTTATTGAACTGTAATCTAAACAATGAATAAAGAATGACACATAGGAACTAGAGACGAGATTTCACTTGGGAAAACACTTTCAGACAAAAAACTTAGCATAGTAACCTCGCTCTATTGCATTAACTTAAACCAGCTTACAAATACAATCTAGAAACTTACACACACTATAACAATCATATAATAGTCCATTCACTTTAGTACAACTACAGTACAATACACGCAATATTTTCCATGCACTTCACGCTGCAACAATATGTCTAGCTATGTTCTAAGATAGAACAACAATCTTAATGCTAGGACTTGACCGTCTAACCATCACCAACAATCTCTCAGATCATTGCAACCATTTCTAATCTTCACTCCTTAGAGTAAGCAAGCATTGAAAGCGAAGCAGAGTCATCATTGCATAACGCTCTTCTACCGACCATGTCAAAGTATTATCAACACATTGATTTACACCTCCAGTCAGACAAGTGTTGACGGCGCATCATATGTTGCATGCCAATATTCAGCAGCTCTACTAACACCATAATGCAACTCCCCTGCTCACATATCTTGTACACAGTCCTGCTCACAGCCCAAAGCTGTGCACAAGTGTTCTAATCACATTGTGCAAACCCCTGCGCAATGCCTATGTGCCCATATACATGCGCACAAACCACTGTGCAAATTCTCCTTGCACAGTAGTGCTAAGCAAGCCTATGCAACTCTAACATTTGCACATATAACCTTGCGCAAACCTATGCAAAGTTGGGCCAATCCAACATGATTATGTTGACGTATCATGTTATAGACTAGGATGGTGTAACATATCTTTTTCTATTACATTATTTTTTTATAGCACATGCTTAACCCCGAATGGCATTAAAACCCTTAGTTTGAACTTAGTTGTTGCTTATTATCTATACTCTTACAACCTTAGGATTCTAATAAGACCCCGGCCCCATATCTTAGACATAGGCTTTGGAACCCTACGCTTTTAAAAATGAGTACTGATTATTGTCTTCTATATCCACGACTATTATGCCCATAGGCTCTATCTTTGGCTTGTTATGTTAGCCCTAGAATTGCCCCCTCTACATATATCCTAATCTATATTATTGAAGAGAGAGAGAGGATAACCATATCGACAATCTTAGCTAACATGCAAGACCAAGGTCATTAAAGAGAATCAATGAAACTTATAACATCTTAGGTTTGTAGTTATGTGCAATCATTATAAGATGTCATATTAGGAGACTCATTTATAAACATGGATGCATGTTAATCTTCCAGTCATATTTAAAAGAATAAAACATTGCATTTTCAAGCAAAGAGAAGACAGTTACCTTGCAGCCACTCAAGTTGAATGAGAGTATCTCATGGCAATTCCTCACCAAGTATTTGATACCCTGATCAGTGACCCTAAGATACCAGGATAAAATATAGCTATCATGCTAGTTGAAAGTAAAGAGGGTTGGCCCGTGCTTATAAATGATAGAAAAAAAATCATACACAATAACAAGAAAAGATAAACAAAAAAGCAAGGGACTTAATAGAATGTCTTGATCAAAAGTTAGCAACCTTTAATATGCTGACAATACCTTACATTCCAATAGATAGAAAGAGACTTGAGCTTGGGACAGACAAGAGTAACTGCCTCTACTCCATTATCGGTGACTTTTTGGCAACCATTTAGATTGAGATGATTTAGTTTCTGGAGAGACTACAAGTGTAATTAAGAGGCCACATTTAGTAGAGGAACAAGTGAAAAATCAATATAAAATTCCAAGATTTCCGAAGATAAGAACATATATTTTTGCAATATCAAGTAAACCAACAGAGACACGTTTGCATTTAGTTACCATGCCTTTGAGTGACAGAAGATGCTTGTCTTCCATATCTTGTGAAAATTCAAGGTTTATCTCCTCTATATTCTTGTATCTTGACTGCAGAAACCACATCCATTGGAAACTTATAAGTTCTGCAATTATCAATACCCAAGGCTTTTGATATACTATTGAGACAAATTTCTGAAAAAACAATGCGATATATTAAATCATAGAATGTCTGGTCATGTCATCCTAGGGAAGTATTAAGCTAGGCACTATGGACACCTGGTAGAACAAGTTAGTAGCTGATCCAAAACGATTAGCTGAATTCCGACACAAAATTGAAAATAGCCAACCCATTCATGATGAGCAAGGGGAGGTAGAAGATGGATGCCAAAGGTGTGCCAAGTAAACACTCACGGTAACTGTTCAGCTTCAAAAACGGACCAAACAGGAAGGACACAAGGCATGTGGTCTCTTGGCATACCTGGATGGCAATTACAACCACAACTCAGCACCTATCAAGGACATGGAAGGAAGCAGAAAACCAAGCAGGGGGAAGTAGAAGATGGAGTTGGAAAGCATTGTTTTTTTGGTTCCCTATTTCCATGTTTTGTGTTTGAGAAAAGATGTTGGAGAAGAGAATAGGGATTTGAGCTCCAGGACTGAGCAATATCTTTGAGACGCATCTCTCCATTTGATTAAAAAAACATCCTTTGATACAGAAGGTTGTATCTCACTGGGTTTTTTTTCCAAGGTAAATTTGATGATGAGTTGTGAATTTATTTGCTGATTATTACAATTTCCTCATTTGGATGCTTGTTTTCTTTGCAACAGCATGAATTATTCAACAGAAAATTCCTAAACCACCCAACATTTGACAGAGTTGTATCATACAGTCACTAATGGCGATCGTGGACTTCTGAAATACGTGTTAACATAAATCAAATTGCAGCCAGCAAGGCATCTCAAGCAGATGGAATTTCTACCATATTTTCATTTGGTAAGAAAGTACAAGAAATGCATACCAACAAAGCAGCACATATGCTATCTAGGCCACAAATGCAAAGAAACATTTCAGCAAATGGGCACAATAGCTAAGTTTTGAGTCCATCACCCACAAATTGTATGAAAAGGAGTATACCAGTGATGCCAAGTACTTACAAGTATTTGGTGCGATGGCATACCTCAGGCATAGATGAACTGGCAAGGCTTGATTTATCCAAGCTGGTCAAAGGGTCAAACCTGAAGAGGTGTAAAATTGAATAATATACAAGGTGAATGGAAAGATAATCCCCTATTGGACTTCTACAGGGGGATCTCATACACCAAATTGGTGTCTCATTTTGCCGTGAACTAAAAAACTACCTATACCTTTACCTTGTATTTTGGGGATGTAAATCACCATGTACAAGGCACCAATGAGCAAGAATGTGAAGGAAATATGATTTATACATCAAGGATGGACTACTCTAGAAAATGGGTAAGCTGTGTACCAAAAGGAGAAAATATGCAGCTCATGGGATAAGCACACACTTCAACATTAGCAGGGGACTTTGGAATTGAAAAAACATTTGCTAATTTGCAGAAATATGTATGTAGGCCAAAATTCAGTAGGATGAGTCCAAATTCATTTGTGGGTGTGTCTTATCTAGCACAAGCAAGCCTAGCAATAGGAAGCTTGGGTTGTACATACCCTCAGAAATTCCGTGTAAACCATGGGACAGTATATCCATGCATTTTGTCCAAGGAAGGACGTGCCTATTTGTTTGTCATAGTGGAGCGATTCATCACTATGCATACGCATATGAGGCAAGATACCTATCAATGGACATGAGGCATCATACTTATTATTCTTCACCAATGTATGGGTATACTTTGGGTTCTTCACCAATGTATGGGTATACTTTGGGTTGGCACAGTCCATCATTTCATATAGATAGTTAAGATTTTTGGGCAAATTTTGGATATTAAATTGAAGAAATCAACTGCTTTCCATCCACAAACGAATGGTCATACTAAAGTGGTGAACAAAACATTATTGCAACTCCTAAGAGTGTATAATAGGAAGCATCAAAGATATGGGATGAGAACTTAGCATACATTCAACATTCCTACAATATGGTGATGAACATCTCTACACAAAAAATTCCATTTGAGATATCTTTTGGTTGTTTCAATTCAACATCATTGGATATTGTGTATGAATAGTGACAAGAAAAAGAGAAAAACACACACTCAGAAACACCAAAGATTGAAACTCATTGAGAGATATACAAATATATCTCCAAGTGCAAGAGCAGCTTAAGGTGTTACAAGCTAGCTACAAAGCACACGATGACCAGCATAGGGAGAAGCGTCAAGATTGAAGACATGGTATGGCTTTATTTGAGAAAATATAAAGTTCAAGGCCAGGCAAGAAAGTTGAACCATTGAGGTATGGTCCTTTGAGATCATTGAACAAGCCAATGACGATGCATTCAAATTGAATGTGTCTTCATACATGAGAACATATTCAGTAGAGAATGATGAGAATTTGTGCCTCTATGAGCCATCCATGTTGGATAAAGAGGAGGAAGAGCAAGTGTTGTCTTCAAATGGGGGCTTTGCACAAGATGCACAAGATGAGTCAAAAGAAAATATAGTGATACAAAAGAAGATCAAGAATTCAAGAAGGGGAGAGCAAGAGCATTGGAAAAATTGGCATCAAAGATCACCTTCCAAACAACGCCAAGTGGTACCCAAGGAGAAGGTGGGGAATTGGTTTCCTTGTCTCCTTTTCAGTAAAGCTTTTTGTCGTGACCCAAAATTGATCACTATTAGATGAAGTGTGTATCTATGAACGGGAACTTATGAACTGATGGGATGGCAGTTTGAGAGGGTTGGTGACCAAGGTAACAAAGGTGCACACATTTTGCACCTAGGACGGAAAGAGCTCCCCCAATTCTTCTGAGAGGGACCTTCCCTGAGATCTTTCTGCAGAGGTGGAAGCTTAGTGAAGGGGCTGAAGGAATGTGAGGCAAGGGATGCTAGTTTATGTTCCTCTCCCGTCATAAGCATCAGCGTCTTGTGTGCTCACTTTCAGGAGATTTTTTTGGAATGGCACAAGTAGAATTTGCTCTCTCTATTAGATTCTCTAGGAGCAACACCCCACCCCATCATGACTAACATGGGAAGGAGCCTACCTCTTCGCCAATATCCAGGAGTGTGAACTGGTCTAGAGGAAGGTTGCAGATCTTTGCCACCACCTCTGGGTGCACAAGTTATATTCTACACTACAGGTTATAGTGCAAATGCAGGTACATTCATTTTAGAGACAACACGCCACGCCATAAATGGATTGGAAAGGCTCGCGGTTGACCTTGGTTCAAAACCTTTGCGTATCGGAGTACCAAGCCGAATTAGCTAATAAGTTCCTTGTAGGGTATCAAGTGCTTACACATGAGGGTTGTGCCATGGGAAACAGATAGGCTATTGTAATTAGTAGGTGAACTAGGTGGTGTATGCACGCTTTGAGAAGAAGTAGAGGAACATAGAGTTCACAACAAAACAGCTTGTCATGTGTGCTTGGAAAGGAGAAGGAAGTTGGTGTATGTGATTGATTGAGAGGATCGAAAATCTTGGATGTTATCATTCTGTAGGAATGCGTGAGTAGTGGACATGCTAATACTCACGTGCGCGCCTACCCGATCCCTTAAAACAAAAAAGTTAACATATCTTTAGGAGAAGAACCAAGGAGCTATTTAGTGGAGATTACTGTTAGAGAAAGGAAGTACTCTAATCATGGATTTGTTGAGCTAATTTGAGATTTTTATTCCCCGTGGCGGGTACCATGAGTTCAACAGGCGTTCACCATTCTGGGGGAGAAGAAGATAAAACTGAAGGATCAATGCACACCAGTTAGGAAGAGGCCTACTGATGAACCAATTTATGTGTAAAGTTAAGGAGGAGATAGACAAAATTATAGCTTCTGGCTCAATTACAGTAGTGGAAGAATCAAAATGTAAGAAGTCGAAAAAGGCAAGGGGGAGGGAGGGAAGAATATAAGGATGAGGGCAAGTGTGCAGTTCAAAGGAAGAAAGTGGGGGGGGAATTATAGTGGGTCAGTGCGGAAAGAGGTACAAGTGGGGGGAGGAAAGGACAGGGGGGACAGTGTAAGGGGGGTGTGGGGTTGATGAGAATAGAGAGAGGGTGAGGCGTAGTTGTGTGAAACAAGAGACGGGTATGATAGTTGATTGTACTCAACATTAAACGGATGGTGGATAGGATATGCGTGGATTTAGGGAGCTGAACATAGTTTTGTGGCATGATCCCTTTTCTGCCCCCTTACTGAAGAATTTTTGGAAAGGAGTCCGCTAGGGTGGCGAAGTCTATCCTTTATGAATGGATTTCGGGTACCACCAAGTCCGGATTGCACGGAGGACCAGGAAGAGAATTTTTTTCCACTAAGTGGGGAAATTTTGGCATACACTGTCATGCCCTTTGTTAAAGAATGCCCTGCTAT
Organism: Taxus chinensis; assembly: GCA_019776745.2. Lineage (NCBI taxonomy): Eukaryota > Viridiplantae > Streptophyta > Pinopsida > Cupressales > Taxaceae > Taxus > Taxus chinensis. Next base: position 8,049 of record JAHRHJ020003074.1, on the reverse strand, counting down.
TTTTTTCATGCATAGTGGTGCAAGCATTCCCAGGACTTCATCCATACAGTTTCTTCAAGTCTATTTGGATGATTGGACAGTGTATTGTTCTAGTTAAAGACCATTGTGAAAATTTAAGGTTAATGTTTTGGCAGGTGTATGCATTGAGGATATCTCAACATAGAAGTGTGTGGTTGCTACCCTTTGGGACTTTATTCTGTGGCATATCATATGTAGGACAGGATTCTTGGAGATCCCGCTAAAGTTGTAGTTTTGTGGGGTTAGGAAGCCACTAGCTAGAGGTGTAATGTGCGGATTCCTTGGGCATACAGGTTTACTGGAAATTCATCAAGGGTATGCCAGGATCACCGTGCCTTGTAGAGGAGCTGCAAGGGTGCTTTATACATTAAAGGATAGGCTTCAGAAGATCAACAACGTGCCTATATTACCGTTTTTCCCTCTTAGTGCAAGCCCTTTAATGTCCATATAGATGCCTCCGGTACCACTCTTGGAGCAGTGCTTGCACAACCAAGTGAAGGAATTATTGATCATCCTCTATGTTTTGCAAGCATGAAGCTCACACCAGCAGAGCAGAACTACACCCAACAGGCTAAGCACGAGGCATTGTAATGATCTACGTGCTTTTCAAGTTTAGACAATTGTTTCAACAGAAATGTTTCAATTCTTGGAATGATTTGCTCTATCCTTCATCCTTTGCGAAACAAATAAGGGTTAGGGATAGGAGGAATACCTGTTGAATGTTTGAGAGGGTGTGTCGCGTACCATAGAGAAGAGATCATATCTACGACTGCGAAGACTCCTTTTTGTCTTGGAAGGACTACTGCAAATAAGAATACAAGACCACCAGATTTTTAATTAGACAATAACTGAGGGAACTGCCTTGGGCCCAGGAAATATAAAACTTCCTTTCGAATGCGGTCAGTTTCCGCCTACTAATATGAAGTAACACAACTGATTGTAAATCCACAATTTAATTGCCTCGTTAACAATAGAAGAAAGGTTGGTTTTTGATTTTGAATCACAGTGACCGGTGCCGGTCACTGTCACCTGGTACCGGTTGCTGATAACCGATATCAGTAGGGGCAATGTTTTAGGGGCTTTTGATGAAGGTTGGTTGTAGGGTGGTTGTGTTGTTTATAAGGGCTGGTAAATGAGTGGGATTAGGTACCAGGGTGATGAAAAGGACTCAGAGAGTATGGGGAGGGTGTTCTTGGGGTAACATAAAGGTCGAGGAACGAAAGTTAGATGTAGTGTGTTACCGGGTAGTAGATCTAGGAATAGACTTATAATGGCTATGATTCAGAAGTTCAAGAAATGTTATTAAATGGACATACAAGATATTCCACGGGTTATTATGAGGATGCATGTCAAGGACTGTGATGACAAAGGTAGAACTTAGGTAGGATGATCTGATAATCAGAAGATGAGTTATCTTCCCTCCCAATGTTCGGATGAGTGTCACAGGGCTCTGGTTACTTAGTTGCAGTCTGTAGAAGATGGATTTTTGCACGCAGCAAATGGACATGCAAAAGTGTGGAACGAGACGACAGTCCAGCCTCCCTCAATGACGGTGAGGCTGGTACTTTATTGAAAACCAAAACTGTTTATTTACATCTGTACATGCAAACGTATGTGGGGGGGGGTGCGGTTGGAGACATCCAATGGAAGAAAAGTGAACATGCAGGTACAGGGAATGAAAATGAAAGAAAGGAGTGCGTACTGCTGGAGCTATACAATGGACTGAAAGACATGCAAGAGGTTAGGTAAAAAACAGAGCTGAGAGCATTAGAGAAAGCAACCTGATTGCACCCTCCATGAGTCTCCGCAATTTCTAATCCAAGATTGGATCGAACGCCGGGCACGGCCCCCATACCCAAATTCATACGCGCTCTTACTTTACTTCCTTGGTATTTTGCGAGAAAGGGACGTCGCCCTTGGTCGTACTTAAGATTAGTCGGTGTATTAGTCCTAAATTGCATGAAGAGAAAAAGATGAATAAACCAACGACTCAAATAAAACGGCGTTGAGTTAGCCAAACAAGAAACATGCAAAAGGGAACACACATGAGCAAGTAGATATCAGAGCTGATCACTGTGAACTAGAACAACTGATTGCTAATGTTGACAATAAGATCAAAGTAATATTTGCATGCAAAGTGATTCAAAAACCTAACGATCTAAGGAACATAGAACACGCAAATGTTCAAGAGACAATTAAATGACACAAAGTTCTATTCTATTAACTCCGAAATGTTTTTCACCAAAGAACACAAAGTTTCTTCTGAGAAAACGAAGCTTGCACCAAAGTATCTTCTTCTCCTTCTCAAAGTAACCCTTAAAATGATGCCTCATTCCTTTTCTAACCCAAAAAGTTGGTTACAAAGGTAGTTAGGGTTTGTTCGGAATGCACATTAAATAGTGCCCCAAACTTGAAGTGACTTGACTTTTTGTCACAGCCAACTGTTATAATACAACCCAAAAAAGCAACACTTGAAAATATCCAATGTGCCCCAAAAAAAACAACACCTTAGAAAATATGACAAGTTTAATAACCAGGTTCCTAGGTATCCATTGAAACGGGGGGTGCCGCCTATCTCATATAGAGCGTATGAGAAATGGACTTCCCAATCGCTAGGATATCAAGAAAGCAGAACTTCCCACACCGCCGGTGAAATTAGAGATCTGTGCTTTTGATTAATGGAAGGATCCTTCTAAACTTCCAAAGTTCAAAACATCTTTTCCTCTCCGGGGAGGGGTTCACTGACGAAGAATAGCTTCACAACATACATGCAATTCAGAATTTTTTCTTTTTGTACTTGGCATATCATGAAAGTAACAATTTTAGACTGAACATCCTCAAACAGTTCTCAATTTGATTACACCGTTCCAGGGGAAAAAAAGGAAAACCGCCGAAAAATGTTGGCAGGAGCTAGGGAGAGGAGTTGTACATGTCCGGAACACATCGTGAGAATTGTTTGCTTCTATCTGCTCCGATGAACACCTTTGATTATGCTTATTCACTAGGTGCAAGGAATTTCAGCTATGACATCCTGGATTGAGGAAAGTGAAGCGAAAACTTCATTGACAACATGTTATATTAATGGATCATTAGAATCACAAGGAAGCGTAGTATTCGATTGGAGTGGAACCAGAGGAAAGTGTCCCTCGCGGGTCAAATTCGGAAGAATCCTTCGATAGCCAAACACTGAAGACTCCATCTTGTTATCTCCTGTAGATCTGGCAATATCTCATCCAAATTGTGCTATCTAGAAACAAAAGTTTCTTTGAAAGAAAGAATTGGATTCTAGATATACACTGATATCTTCATGAAGCGAACTGCAGTCTTGATCGCTCCTTGGCCACAAAACGAGAATCTCCGGGGAAAGCCAAGTTTAGTGAAATGGCCCAACGTGTTTATTTCCGTTGACATATAAGAGTCTCTGCTCTGGGGCAGCCACCGATCAGGTACTGGGAAGGTGGAGGATGAATGGGATTATCAAATGCTGAAATACTCTCACCAATTGACTCTTTTAAGCTCTTGAGCCGAGATTTTGGGGACTTGTATTTTGTCCAATCTTTTTAGCACTTATCAATTGAATTCTGAAGCATCGCCATGTCACTTTCAACCGTGGATCTCCAAGTCCTAGTCTGGAAACTTCTAGTCGGCTGGCGTCATAGACATTACGTTCTGATCCACTGTGGGAATGGCAGGTCTTGCAGAACTTGTTTCCATAATTATCCACCATTATTCGAGAAAGTACCTTGGGCTTCTTAGGATGGCGTCATTCGACAGTTTGAAAGGGCATCAAATCAATGTCGATGGCGTGACAACTATCTCCTTTCTTCACCTTCTGAATCAACCCAGAAGGAGTTTCGGTTTACATCTCGGCATATAGAATCCTGGAGCGTGAATCAATTATTTTTTTTTCCCCCCCTCATTCATCCGACAGTACGCATGAGAGCTTCTGATAATATCAAACGGCCTCAAATTGGAGGAGACACAACCTCAATGTCCAATTCTTGAATCGTTCGGGAATATGCTTCGATTTTGGGGAAATCTCTCATGAACTACGGGTGCTCCGAAGTATTTGATATTTGAATACTTTGTACTTGAGGGTGTTTGTTTCGAGCGAAGCATGGCTGAGGATCATTTGCTACCAGCGTATGGTGCCTATTAAGGATGTGATGTGGGAAGAATCTCTACTCGACAAAGGTGGTAGAAAATCCAGACACACGCTCATTTTCCTTCTTCAGGGTGGGATCTCTGAGGATCTCCGTCTTCAGTGACACGTTGTTCGGCGAAGTGGATTGTCGGCAACCATTCTTTCTATATGTCGTGGTATGATCGGATTGGACCGAGGAGTTGATCGAGAAGAAGAGGAAAGAAACTTGGGTCGTAGTGACGGTGGTCCGGATATAGGCAATTTTTGATTCGGAAACGGGATCGGAATTGCTTGAAATTTGGCAAGTTCTTATCATACCAAGATATGCGTCTTGTCGATAATTGGTTGGTTCTTGCCATCATCGAAGAGGAATAAAATTCATCTCTTTTGGTCCAGTCGATTCGACATGCGTCTCGGCATGGGGCAACGTTTGTGAAGGCGAATGGCATCAGTCGAGGGATCAAACTACATCTTCATCATGGCTATGCATGAATCTGGAGGACGTGCCCCGAGTGGAAGGGCCTTGATCTGAGCAAGTGTTAGGAGAGGGAGTACTCAAGTTCCTTACTTCCATGGTCATTCGGACGCAAGCGGGGGCCTACCCCAGAAATCACAGTCCATGTAGTGGATTGTGACTACTTGTCCCCCATAGATCGTTGCATATAACATTGATAGCGACTGGCTCACTCTTCACATATGGATGGATGTATGAGAGCCAACTCATGTTCCATTAGTGTGCAGCTGAATAATTTGGGAATTGGTATCCCCGATTTGGATCGGGAAATGAATCTGGGCCGGGTGCTTGTCACTAAGAAGTCAGTGACGTTGGAACAATTGTCGAGCCAGCTCCATGAACAGGAAAATTCGCGCCACTTATCACTTGACGTACTTGGGAAGTTTCAACGGTGTTTGGTCCCAGCAAAGCCGACTCAGCGGCAGTGTAGGAAAAGATGAAAATTGTATAGAAACCCAGGTTCCCCATTGGGAAATGACACTCATGGCTTATTTGGAAAACCTTTCCTTGATTCGATTCAAGTTTCCGCGATACGCGGAAGGTTAATGCATATTGACTCTTCTAAAATGGTGAGTTGGAGTTGAGGAACTATTTTTTGAAGCTGAGCTTGAGGGTGGGTAATAGTGAAAACGTCGTTGATTGAACCCAGGATCCTCTCGTTCAAGTCCCGAAAAATAACACTCATTGTGCTACTGCATAGGTCAGATATGAGGTCAGTAAGAAAGCATCAGTCATTTTGACGTCCTATCAATGCTTGTGATGGTGTTGCTGATGATTGGTGCCCAGTCAAAACTCCTTCTTGGCTAGGATAATAAATAACTGGTACATCCATGGGTGGAAGGACTCTTTTGCAGAAGGTAAACAAAAAACTCGACTTAGGAGAGTGATCCATGTCCTCCCAATCTCTTCCAACCACGAACTCATGTCGATACAGTTCTTTGGGGAGCCTGTCAATCCGAGGTCCTCTTGTCACCAGCCAATTGTTTGTTAACCATTTTGCTCCATCTTAGGGGTTCTGTCGTCCCAGAAATCTTGCGCAGACTGCAGTGATTCTCGTCATTCTCAGGAAATCATGTATCCCGAGCAACTCCTCAATGTGTTCAGTGTGATTAGAGGACAGGCCTCGCGGTTATCTTTATAAATTCCTCGTCGCTCAGGGTTCCTTCTCTGCCAAGCAATCACCAATTCCGACAACTGCACCGAGAACAAGGGAATGCTGCTCGCTTGAGAGGTTATAGGGCCACTGTGGTAAGCCTATCAGAGAAAATGGTCTTTTGTCCTTCAGTTTTTCCACTCGCTCGCAAAACTGTTTGCACGTTTATATGACCCCATTTTGTATCGTGAATGTTGTCATAGCCGACTTATGGATCTGGAGAATAATTTCCTTTGATTCATAGTTCAGGGCAGATTTATTATATTTTTCTCCACGGTTTCCTCGATCTCCCTGGCAGATTTGGATCTTCGGCCATTATATTAATTTACAAAGTAGTGACCAGCACGCCAGAACAATGCAACGCGGGGGCCGGGTCTCAGTCTCCAACCCCCCGTCAATGGCAAGAAAAAATATTTTCTGTTTATATTATTATTAGTATTATTTAAATAAAATAATAAATAATATAATGTAGTCCTCGGAATTCCAAACTTTTAATAATGTCAATAAAAACAAATCGGACCAAGCTCGGATTCTAACTCTGACAATAACAATTAAAATCATCCCGATTTTAATATTTGCGTGAATGGAGTTTTCCTCTCTCCAGTGGCTAAGTCTTGGAACTTTATTGTCGCAGCTGTTCCCCCTCGGTAATTTTGGCAGTGGGATTTCTGCATCCGAGCTCCAATCACAAGTTTCTCTGACCTTGGTAAAGAAATACATTTTTTTTATTTTATTTTATTGTCTGATTGGATTTACATAATGGACAGTTAAATTTTGCCTATCGCCCTTAGAGTTTCTCAAAAAGCCCATTTACAAGTAACAAGGGATTTAGTACACGGAACGGTCAGCAGGTAATTTTCAAGTTGGCTTTCACATTCAATTCATTTCTAGGGAAAGAATAACTGACATGCTGAACATATGAAGTCGTTTCATTTCTGCATTTGCACGTAATACCTTCATCAGGTCTCCTGTTACACTACTGTCACTCAATCGATTTTGATAAAAAGTTTTGAAGGAAAATCCCGAATTTTGAGGATTATTCGTACTGAGCAGATAACAAATGTTGGTCCATCTGCTGTTGGAAGTGACTTTTCCAAAATGAAAAGGCGAGTCCACTCAACTAACCTTTATCAATCGTTCCGTCTACTATAGCTGACTTGGTCCATTGTTGTATATGGCCTGTCAGCTTTCAGGAGCAAGTTTCTTAAGCAGCGCGCACTGTTATTGAACAAGATTGAATAACATTCAAACATTCTGCAGACTGTGTTCGTCATTGACCTGGCGCGTGGGTTTTATTGTTGGGCGCTGGGTTTTTCTTGCTGGGCCGTCGCAACTGTTCACCCACGCACAGATGAATAACATTCAAACTTGCCCCAGACTGTGCGCGTCCTATCCGCTGGGCGCGTGGGTTTTATGCTGGGCGCGCCTGTTTCCGTTTGCTCTTAAAAACTGTTGTCTTTGCCTGTCTCTTCTGTCGCACTGGTGCACGTTTAGGGCTCTCCGCCCGGCTGTCTTTCACGCACTGTTCACTTTTTCTCTAAAACTTTGTCTTTTAGAACAACCTGCGCATATAGTGCCTGGATTTATTCTTTCTTTTGCTGTGACAATTTCTTTTTTGCTCACAATGGCGTGGGTTTCTCATTACATAATGTCAAACAAAATATTTTCTCTTCTGACTGTTCCACCGGGTTTGATGGAGGAAGTTACGAGGATTAATTCGACTTCCTCTCATCCCGGGTAGTGGCTTAACTGGCCCAGGGGAAATGGGAAGTAAAACGGGCAATTGCCAACGGGAAACAGGGAAAAATGGGTTGCATCCCGTCCAATTTCCCCATGTGGGAAATTGGGAATTTTATGCCTCGTTTCCAATCCATTGATTTGGCAATTGGCAAAGGAAAACCCCGTCCTGGGAAATTTTGAGAAGGAAAATGCCAGGAAAGTGGAAATCCGGTTTTGGGATGCAACCCGCAGTTGGAAACAAAATCTAACTTTCCCCTGAACCAAAACTTTTCGGATGATCTTAATTTATATTTATTTAATTACATACTCCCCTTAAGTGTTAATTAATCAAACAAGGAGCAATTAATTAATTAAATATTAATTAATTATTTTAATGTATTTTAATGCGTTTTTAATAGCCTGGCGGGAAGAGTTCATGGCCCGAAATCACGAAACTAAGACCGAACGATCACAAACATAAGACGATCGCAAGGAGTCCAT